>LPNX010314392.1:158323-199739 GCA_001517045.1 Pseudotsuga menziesii
CCTGCTTTTTACCACTGCCTTCTCTGTGTACGTGGATTTTTGGCCAAAAGTCGCGTACATACGCAGCTGTTCTTTATACAGTCGCGTACATCCTCCCTTTTGGTGAGTTTGATGTTGTGGGAAGTTGCTGGGTGGGTTGTGAGTGTGGTTGGGTCTTCCTTGGGTCTGATGTTGTCTGTTGGATGCTTCTTTTGTGACCAGAGACCGCTTTTTCATTTATTTTTCTTTGAAAGTAGTTTTAGTGCATTACTCTATTTGTCTCGGTGTCTTGTTGGGCTTGTCTTTTATACTTGCTGCAGAGACTGAGAGTTTTAGATGACTTTTATTGCAGTTTTCATTATTTTATATGGAAAAATACAAAGTAGTTGCACTCTTAGTTGCATCTTAGATATGGATTTGAGGAGGTACTTGCATTGGATTGCTTGGATGAGAGTTGTGTTTAGGATTTCATATAGGAAGGATTTCATTGGAATTCGGAAATGAATATATATTTATGCATCTCATGTAGTGGCATACCCTATTTTTCATTTGACAAATATTGCACTTAGCATTGTTTATTATGGTGTGCACTTTTATTTCACTGCCGAGTCTTCATATCACTAGTTGCACGGCCATTTCCCTTTGAGTAATTACAGCCAATTAAAATCAACGCTAAATAAAATGAATTACACTCTTTTCTTTTCTAGGGTGCACCAACAAGCTTAGATTTTAGGATCTTGGAATAGTTCATTGTAAGTCAATTCTCCAAGATCACTAAACAACAACATATAGGTGTCTGTCCAGGTGAGTGTGTGAAATCCTTGGTATAACTAGTGTTCTCAGGATCCTCCTCTCAAAAGGGAGTTAACCATGAGGCAGTGTGAGCGGTTATTGATTGGGATGAACCCTAGTCATAACTGAGTAGCACCGAAGATATTTCCAGGATTGTATTCGTATCTGGGGGCTCTTTCGAGAGTTTCGGGCTTTGCTACCCTGCCCATACGGTCAATCCCGCCTGAGCATTGATTATATTGAGGTGACCTTAGTTTCCTTACCTAGGTTATCGATGGGGTACTCTGCAGGGGTTATTCTGTAGGTGTCCTGGCCAGGTAGAGGTCGGACAGCACAGTCGCTTTATCCGTTGAAGCTGAGGGCCACTATAATTGGTTACGCACCTCCGCTTGTAGTGTATGGGAGTTTCGAGCCTCTCCTAGGCGAGACATACTTGCTGCATTTGGGAGCTCACATATCCTCCCCTTGGTTTGCTTGTATTTTGGCTGTAGATTTTCTTAGGAGTGTGCTCTTTGTGCGCTAGTTGGCCTTTGGGATCGTGGTTACTTGAGTATATTTATGCTCTCTTGAGTTCAGGTCCTTTTATTTTCGGCATGCCTGGTATCCTATCACCCGTCTTGGTCCTAGTACGGACCCTGGTGTCAGACTTGGGGGCATCACAGCCCCTTACCATGCTCATAGATTTGGGAATGGTCATATTCCATTCTCTGCTCCATTTGTGGAGGAATTTTTTCCCCTTCGCTCGGTCTTTACACCAGTGGTCACCCTCACTAAGGTGGTAGTGTATGCGTGAACATTGGGTCTACACCTTACTTTCCTTTTTATGTCCCATCGTTCACTGCATTGTTTCCTTTGGGTGCTGTTGTCATGATCATTTCTCCCTATATCCTATAGTTTGGATTCTTTATTGATTATTTTGGGTTGTTTTGGTCTAATATGGTTGTCATATAGGGTCCAGTTTTGTACACTCTCTTCGAGGTTTCAACCCGTTCGTGCCTGTCACAGGTATTATGTCTGAATTGGAATATAGGTTAGGATTTCACATCCGCTTGCACTTATGCATTGCCTTATGACCGTTCCATCTTAACCTTAGGCATGAACCCATTCCATGGTATCACAGAACCTTCATGCTGCTATTAGAAGTGATACTATGTGAATGGTAGAGCTTTCCTATACATGGGTGTCCTAGTTAGCTACCTTTTGTATTTGGTACCCATGATGTGAGTCCTCTCTTAGGTCCGGGAGTCCGTTGTATAGTATTGCCATGACATTTCGCAAGAGCCTCATACTCCTCTTGATCTTATGCTGGCCTATTTCCTTCAGGACTCCCTTATGTCAAGTTGTGAATGCATTATCATGAGCTTTGCTTGCCTTATTGAGCTTTATGCCGGCTCCCCTGACATTGTGTTTCAGTCATATAGCCCGAGCTTGTCTCATGTCTAGCCATGCAGAGCCATTTTATTTATCCTTCGCAGCTTGATTGCCCTTTTTACCGGGAGGGAATTTTCCCCCGAGTGTCGATATCCTACACATGTATCCTTGCATTGAGCATAGGTATTTTTCACTGCTTGGAACTAGTTTGTTTGTCCTTATGACACTCGTCTCCTCCTAGTTTGTAACAATAAAGCTAGTTTATTCTTTTTTCAAGCTTTTCAAATAACTGAAAAAGTAAAAAAAAATCAAAAAACCAAAAATCCGGACAAGAAAAGATGTTATATTTGGCAGCTGTCGAGTCGTGTCGCCTTCGAACAAAGCACTGTATATCACATCCATTGGTTGGGTTATAGTTTGACTTAGGAGCTATACTCGTTTATTTGAGTTTATCTCCACCGACTGGTTAAGCTTCCAGTCCCTATGGAGCCTCTGTTGATTCCTCCTGTGTCACAGATATGTCCCAGTTTGTATATCGAGTCTATGCTGCCTTCATTCAGTCACCATACGCCGTTATGCTCTTGTTTGAAGGAAGTTGAAACCTATGTCGGCCATTCCTCAGTTATCTTGACTTTGCATGTCGGCCATTCCTGGTACAGTTACTGGTTCGTGCACTTTATGATCGAGTCCTTCCACATTAGACAGCTTTGCTGAGTACCTCGTGTTGGATGATGGGGGATGCCTTAATGCCCTCCTTCCAGCGGATTTCATCCCATCGAATTTAGATCATTTATTCTGGGATTGGAATATAGAGTCCTTTTGAGTGCCTTGAGACTTGCAGTCATTAGTGGAAGGTTCTCTCGCCATCGACAGTTTCTTGGGAATACATCAATGTCCCTTGATCGATGGATTCTCTCAAGTGTTCGACCTCAACACATCTATTCACACTTGTTAGTTTGCACTCTAGTACCTTGATTCCCATTATCATTATCGGTGGGTAATCTCGCGTCTGTTAACGGTATACATCAATGACCGGTAATCAGACGATGGACTACTATGTTTGACCTTGACACCTCTATTCGCATAGTAGGACATGTACTCGTAGAAGTTTGTGTATAAGACCTTCCAGACTGGTGGCATCTCTTATATGCTACCTCCTTGATCGTGCCAGTTTTCATGAGATTTCAGCTCTCGTGACTTGATTCCAGTGTATGTCAGACATTTCCAACCACTATGGAGATCTTCATCTATTGTATATCTTCAGCCATTTTGGAGATCATGGTCCTTTGTATATCTTCATCATGGAGATTCTGATCTATGTATATTGTACGTGGCGATGACCACACATGTGATATCATGTATTATGCCTATTAATGGCCATTGTACTCTTATGTATTCGGGACTGCTATATGTACTTGCAGTTATATGCAGAGTTGTATCATTGTACTATGCTGATTGGGTGGCTGGTATTCCATTTGGGATCCTTCATCACTCCACTTCTGGGATGGATTATAATGTATTTCGGCCATCGTATGACCCCTCTGACCTCACACATTAGGGGGCATCTGTTATAGCGGATTTCACCAATCTAGGTGAATCACACTTTGTATGGCCTTCCCCTGTCCCGCTGCAGACTCTTTAGACCCCATGGACCATATTTTATCCTTTGATGTTACCTTGATCATCCCTAAAAACTATATAAAAAGTGATATACGCGGATTTTTACTCGATAACCGCGTACATACACGGGTTTGACCCCTATAACCATGTACATTGGGATGTGTGCATAGTCCAAATCCTTTTGGAGTTTTCCTTGACATGGATCTGACTCATTTGACTTCTGGCCTTCCATATGCCTTGAGATCGCTTGGATTGGACCCTTCATTATCCCTTGTGAAGCTATATAAGGAACCCCTTGGTACATTGAAGGCATATAGAGAGATTGAGAGCAACTATACTATAGTCCATTGTTTCCAGAATTTGTGCTTGAGTCTACATCCCTTTGTCCCTTGGAGCACTGTTGTGTTCTTCCCAAGCTTGCCTTTTGCTAGTGAGCTTGCTATCGTGAGATGGAGGATTGAGGTGATGGAGGCCCAAGTGGGGGATTCAGTTTCTCCAGTTCGCAGACGTGCCGTCAGAGGTTGTATCTATCTTGTAATCTCTGATCTATATTAATAAGAACTATCTTTTCCTGTCCAATGATGTGTATTTGATTGAATATTGTATCCATTGGAATATGTCAAATGCTTTTACATTATTGATTATATATGCTAGAATAGATCTAACACCATGATATAGAGTATGCTTGTATTGTTTACTTGTTGTTGAGGAAGTATTATATCAACTCAAGCTGAAGATTGGAAAGCTCAATGGGGATCTACTTCAATCGTCCAGAATAAGGTACGAGGTCTGATCTTTTAGTGTTAGACATTTTATTTCTATTGCATATTGAGAAAGATTGATTTCTGGAGTCAAAGCTGTCTGTTGTGGTACCCCAAGCCATAGGAATTTCTCTCCGTAACAATGTGACCATATAATCTCCAACACTCAGTTGTAAGCCACTTATTTCAGTTCGTTTTTTGTCCAAAAAGTCTAGCTCTTCCCTTATATTTGACTCAGGAATCACTAAATGGTTAGCGAATTCAGTACTAATATAATTATTTCTTTCAGCAGGTGCGATAGAAATGGTGATATCCTTCTCTGCAAGTGTCCCTTTAATTCTAAACAATATTGCAACATTTTTTTGTAAGGTGATATGAAACTTTTGCTTCTTTTCAATATTAAAATCCATATTCTTGAGTTTTCTTTGAAGTTTAATCAATATCTCATTTTTTTGAAATAGTTTGTAAAAATGACAGTAGATTGGGTGGTTGGGAGAAATGAGTGTTACCTTCCCCACCTAAGTTCAAATCTCACTTGCTTTTTAGTAGCAATTATTATGCACCATTTTTATTTTTTTTCCCCTTAAGTTTTGTAAAATGTGAGTAGATTGGGTGGTTGGGAGGAATGAGTGTTACATTCCCCACCTAAGTTCAAATCTCACTTGCTCTTTACTAATAATTATTTTGCACTTTTATATTCAAACTCAAACCCACTTTAAGAAACCAGGCGTGGTTTCACTTACCCTCTTTTTTTTTTCCTTTTACTTTTATCTTTTCTTTTTCTTAACTTTTTGTTTTCCTTTTTTCTTCTTTTTTTTGGGTTTTTCTTTTTCTTTTGGACAATGTCCAATATTTTAGGGAATCCCTAAAATAACGCTATAAGCCAAAAATCATACAAGGCCTGAGAATTAAGGCCAAAGGCCCAGATCAACCAAATGAGGCTCTGATACCACTTGAAGCGAATAATTATTCGCTTACACAAATAATATTGCCAAAAGACTTGGAATATTAAATAAGCCATAATAATATATAAATTGATGATAGAATAGATATGATGATAGATTACAAAGTGAGTGCTATATATATATTAATCGTAAAGGCACTTTGGATACTATCCATGAAAGGATGCGTCATTTTAGAAATGTTTACTAATAACTATTTATTAATTATTAATTATTAATTATTAATATCAATATGTATTAATATTGATAATTGATATTGATATTTAATAGTTATTATTAATTATATAATAGTTATTTAGTGATTATTTATTATATATATATATTTGTTCATTACACAAGAGTAGCAACAACAAAGGCAATTAAGCACGCATGGGATACATTGAAAAAAGCCTATCAAGGCTTGGACAAAGTAACGACTTCTAGATTGCAAATTCTTAGAAGATAGTTTGAATCTCTCTCAATGAAAGATACAGAGTGTGTTGAATTATTATACACTAGAGTTATTGGTATGATAAATAAGCTAAAATCTCATGGAGAAAATATAGAAGACAAAATGATTATTGAAAAAATTCTTAGAAGTCTACTCGCGAGATTTGAATCCTTCGTCGTGAAGAAAATGAAAACCTCTCACAGTTTTCCATTGATGAATTACAAGCCACACTTGTCAATCGTGAACATATAATCAATAGATCAAACACATCATTAGAAGGTGAATTTGCAACACAATCATCTATAAGTCGTGGAAGGAGCAAGGGGAGATATAATTCTAGAGGCACACAAATAATTTTTTTGAGAGGAGGAAACAACAACACTCCCACGAATGTCACTAGTAGATGACAGAATCAGAACCCCAGCCAGCCAAGTGGTCACAGGTTTGATAAGTAAAAAGCACAATGCCATTAATGCAGGATATTAGGTCATTATGTGTATGAATGAAGGAAGAGGCAATATGACCAAAGAAGGTGTAACCTACCTAGAACTAAAAACATTTTATTTTTGAGAAGACATTACTTTAAAAATATTGTAAAATTTTATGTTGTTGACCAAGGATGGTCAAAGATGACTGTAATTGAATTATTTTACTATTTAATAATTAAAAAGAAGAGACACCTATCCAAAGAAGACTGTTGAAGAGTTTTCACTAGCCCACTAGGAGCATTGATCTGCTGTAGAAGGCCAAAATGAAAAATGGAAATAGCAACATTCACTTTCTAGATGTTGTAGGAAGAAACATCCCTATAATTGTGGTCTTGTTCCCAAGAAAAGAGGAACTTAGAAGGTGGCTCATTTAATTACAAAACTAATCCAAAGACCTAGACAAGCTTATATATACCATTGAATGAGGAGGAGGCTCACTACATTCTAAGTGATTAGAGCCTTGTGGTTTTGCTGGAAACTAAAAAAGTTAGGCACACAAGAGAAATTCAATGAGGGGAAAGCTAGAGTGAATTGATAAGAGTTTATGTCTGCAAGTGTGACTCCTAGGTTACAGAGAGTTCTATATAGGATTCTACACAACATCTTTTTCCTGGTGGTTTAGTGAACAGGCTTGGGGGTCCTAAAGCAAGTGATCTTGGATGCTTCTAGGAGACGGTTGGGAGGAACGGTCTTCTTTGGGTGTTTGTTCACTTCGACAGTTAACATGTCTATTTGTTATTGACCAAGGGATTGAGGTCATGTGTTATTTACAATGGTGTTATTTACCATGTGTTATTGACCATGGTTTCCACTGTCGCTACTGTCGTGACCATGGTTAAATGGGATAAACGCCAGCGAGTTAATTATGTAAATGTTAGGCAGCAGCGCGCATGTGTTCTTATGCACATATGCCTAGACATGTATGCACGCTCCTATAAATGCACACATGCTCTTAGACATGCATCTATGCACCTGTTTCTAGTTAAAAAAAACAGAGATCTTCTTTCCTAGGTTTTCTACTATTTTTCACAGGTTTTACCACTGTTTGCACGTTTTGTGCTCTTGAAATTTGCAAATTGGATCACACTCAATTATCAATTGACACTCTTTGATCTATTGGATATAAGATCACTCTTGGAATATAACAAACATCTTCAGTGGTCTTGGAAGTTAGTGGATACATTCAACCTACAAGTTTTCATTACAAGAAGAGATCATTTTGAGTAGGTATGGTGGATTGTAAATAATTGTTTTCATTCACAAGCTTTGAGACCATTTCATTGATTTATGTTTTATCATATGCCTACAACAATATCTCTCTCATAGAGAAAAATTAATTTCACAACAAGAATTCCCAACTTCACATCTAAACAAGTCTCACATTCTTCATACAAGATGAAGTATGCAATGTTAACTAATAATGAGTTGCACATGAGTATATTTTGATTTTACACAATGATGGCATGGATGACATTATCTCTTGAGGCTCTTCAGTTTGAAAAATAACCTTTGAAGCAATCATGGGAGACTATCCATATTGAATAGTTCACAAAGTTGTCCATATTCTCTATACAAGATGAAGTATGCAATGTATACCAATATTAATTTGCATAAGAATATATTTTGATTTCCCACAAGGATGGCATAGATGAGGCTCTCTTTTGAGACTCTTCAATTTGTATAAAAACCTTGGAAGCAATCCTGGGAGAGGGTCCATATTGAATAGTTCACCAAATTTTTCATGCTCTCCTCTTCATGCTACATTTATCATAACATGTCTTTGAGCTTGACAGTGATGCCTCTACCTCATGATTTCGCCTTCCTTCGGGGGATTTGCAACCTCCTCATTGTGTAATTAGTCAATTTGTTCTCTTTAGTTAGTGTAACTTAATGAGTGTAATTTATTCAATTTATTCCCAAGACATCCAACACCAACTTGTGTCTTCCCCCACAACTAATGTGGCATAATATGTGTAATGTGATATCGTCCAAAGGTGTTGGAAATGAAGAATATTTCACTCATCTTCTTGTAACTTCCACTAATTTTTGAACACAGAGGAATTCATAATCCTATAGTTTTAATACCTGCAAACTTGACTCTATTTACTTGACTCAAATAGAGTATAGAAATGAAACTTTAGTTCAAACATAAAGAGCAACCTTTAATCAATGTTTATGTATCAATGCCAATAATTACCATACTAACATATATGTAATTTAGTTAATTATGTTGGAACGTGTCATGTTTCTTGTATAATGGAACTAATACCTTATTTGTTGCTTCTTATGCAGGGGTAGACCTCATATTTTTGATAAAGAAACTTTTGAATATGGGAAACTCACGTAACAGAGTAAGAAAAACAAGAAGGAATATGCCCATTAAAAAGGAAAACTAGGTAAGAGAAAAGGCCAGGTTGGAAATGGACAGAGTGAGACATGGTCCAGACATTTCTACTGATATTGCGACCGATCCTAACATAGTTGATGACAGAACAACCTCTAGTTCAGAACCATGGACCCAACTCAAAGTCCAACATCGGCACAGTCTCCAACAAAAAATGCATCAACGAGCCATGATGAATCTCTTGAAGACATAGGTATATTGAGAGACATCGAGTATCAAGCATTGGACATAGGAGCAATGATTAATTTGAAATATCTCCAAGAAGACCACAACCATGTCGAGCACACTCCCATTATGGACCACCATGTGAATGAAGCACCACAACAAAGAAGCTCTAGGATTCGTAGCTCATGTCCACCTTCCCTACCTCGACTCTCCAGTGCAAGAAAAAGGACTCCTAGACGTATCCATGTGGATGAAATTTTTCTGTTAGGCCTTGAAGGTAAGTTTCCCAAATGCAATATCGATTGGAAATTTATCAAATTAATGAAGGAATATTTTGAATCCAAAGGTGATGTAGGTCAATGTCAATTATTACTATGTTTGTTAAAGTCAAAATTTTTAGCTATTGTTAAGAGAATTTCGGGCATAAATATGGTTGGAAGTTCAGAGGCTAATAGTCATATTGTTAGAAATATCCAATTTTCTTTTAATGCGATTGGGAAGACATCTCGTACTAAATATATTTGTGCGGCTTGTCGTTTGTTATCAGAATCAGTTGTAAGAAAGTCCACATGGAAACACTGCCACCTTTCACACACTTCTCACATACTTAAATTAAATAGAAAAATTGTGAAGAAGTACTCTATTATAAGAGAAAATATTCATATTCTAGGTGGAAAATATTGTTGGGATTTTGTCGGTAGTTTGTCTCGTCAAGATATGAAGCTAATTGATGCTATTAAGGACTTAGTACAAAAGTTCTGGCATGATCATACCAGACCCTCATCTAACCAAAGAGCTGTGCTAAAGCTAAGAAAATGTTCTACTGAATGTGAACCTCACATCAAACACTTCCTTGACACGACAAAGACTGAACTCTATGAGAGATTCAAGAACAAGCACACACCATTGAAGATGGGCCAAAGGTCCTTTGAGAAATGTAAACCATGGTACATTCGTATATGCATTGATTGAGACACATGTTGTTGTAGATACCATGTAGAATATGAATATTTTTATGACACGTATAAACATATATTTTGTAATTTGCATACTAACATTGAGTAGGGCTGCAATAAATCCGTAATATCACCAGATGCATCGAGAGATTTTATCGGTAGCGTCATGTGTCCAAGGCATGAAGGAAAAAAATACTATGGAAAACCATGTCTAAATGCAAGTGGACTACAAGCATTGTCAATTCCAACTTGGTCAATGAATGGGAATGTCAAACTAAATGTATTTTCTAGGAAAGACAAATTTTACTATGACTGTCCCAAATAGTAATTTCTAGTCAAGCTAAGAGTTCCAACAAGTAACTATATGATAGTCCTAAAAAAATATGGCATCTTGTACATGTTTTTTAGAGGTCTTTTTGGTATTTTAGTAGTGCAAATGTACTTGTATATCACTGTCAAAACTTCTTATGTATGGCTGGAAATGTCAACGATATACATAGTCTTCTAGGACTGTGTATCTATCATAAAGGAAGGAAACATTGAGGAGGGAGAGGGTAGGTGGTAGTATATTGGTTCAATAGGATTTATGGTTCAACAAAGGGCTAGATGACATTATTCATGAAATTCACCTTGAGGAGCAAAGAAATTATTTAACTTTGTAGCTTTTGTGAGAGAGGAAGGCTAGGGATTGTGGAATTTCAGAAAACCTAAGGTTACTTGGTGTGCTTCTTGTGGAGGAGAGAGAAGGAAAAAATATTACACACTCGTAGAATGAGTGACCAACTTTAGTTAGAATTGATTCTTATCTAGGAGTTCTTTGTAGCAAGGGTTTCAGAGAGCTTCTTATACCTAAATCTCATCACCCTCATGTTATGAGATAGGTATTCCCTTAACTGCTCCAATCCCTCAAATTTTTCCATAGATAAATGAAGGAATAAATTAACCCCTTAAAATTTTCCTTGTTTTGAGATGGTAACACTCCTCTCCCATTGAAAAAAAGCGTTACCCAAGCCAGCACCGCTTCTGATACATGAGAAAGAAGTGGTGCCACCACTCCTGCCCTTACTACAAGAAGTGTTACCCCCATAATACCTCTTGTTTTCTTCATTGGAGGAGCAGTGCTTGAATTTTCAAGGCAAAAAGAGAAGCTTCGAGAGGCTTCTCGAAGCTCACCTCCATGGAGCCTCATCCCTATGGTTTAGGACCAGCTGGAGCTTGATATCCTCCATTTTAGGATCTTATCTCCACACCACCCCTGAGATCATCACCATACCTATCCTCCCATGCCTTTAAATATTGGCTTAGCCCCCATGGGAAAAAGAGGAATAATTGTGTTGCATACCCAAACTCTGTTGAAATCATTCAAGAGTCTTTGGAGACAAGGTGAAGTTAGAGGAAAGGAGCCATTGGAAGGAACTCTCAACACCAAGGCATGAAGGCTGTAGTATCTCCAATCATTTCTAATAAAAAATGTCTTTTATTTCCCATATTTACTATTTCATTTGTATGTATTGCTTGATTCCTTGGTCACACGCATAGATCTAGTTGATTATATTGTATGCTATCATGTTTCTCTTGTTGTTTTCCATATTTTACAGGTTCTTCTGCGAGGATAGCGAGGAAAACCTTTGAGAGAAGTATCATGCAATTCCATTCATGCAATGAACCAGATCTATGGGAAGTTTAACATTTGGTGTTTGTGTTTTGTTCTAGACCTAAGCCATTCAGATCTAGGGAACCAACTCTTGTTTGCAGGAGGTGTGTATTTCTGGATAACAAATATTGACTTGTAGAGTCCTACGAGGGATGCTAAGGCTAGAGAAGGGGTTTTGAAAGGGGGCCAGGGTCTGATCCTATAGGTTGAGGATAGAAGTATGAGATTCCAATCTTAGGGTTAGGAAATGGGAGAGGAGAGGTGGAAAGGTAAGAAAGTAGGTTAGGAGATGGAGAAGGGAGGAAGGGTTTGGAAGGGTAGAAAGTTAGGGTTTTAGGTTCGGTTTCTCGTTAGGTCTAGTTCCTTAAGGTTTAGGTATGCAATAACAAGGCCGAAGCTAGTTATGACAAGCCAAGAAAACAAATGGAAGGGCTGAGGGGTGAAGGGATGCTTGGAAAACTAGGAAAAGATCTCGATAAAATTATTTGATAGCAAGAGGAATACTTCATGGGAAAATTTGCTAGATTGAAAAAATATTTTCACTATTATTTACAAGATCAGATTTTTGGTATTTAAAATTATCATTGTTATTGTACACATTTATGCCGTTGTGTAGTTTTTTTCTAACTAACCTACAATGTTAAACTTTTTATGCATTTTATTGTGAACATACATACTTTATTGCTTCGTCAACAATAAGTATCTCAAGCGCATCAACTGCAATCTACTATTGCATTCGACATAATGTATGCAAATATGTAATCAAAGGAAAAGTAATATAAAGAGGTGCAAAATGATATATTCATATACGCAAATGTCAAATCATATATAGTAGTAGTGAAAATTGGAACATCGTTCCCAATGTCTATACAATGGAAACTCATTCCCTATGCAAAATATGGCAACTCGTGTTGTATACAAAATATGGAAACTCGTGCCAAAATCCCACATCATGGATAGTGTACATAGGAGGGTCTCTCAATCCTCCTGCCCACCCTCCACTAGTAAAAAATGAGAAATTAATGACTAAAAAAATGACTAAAATCTGGCTATAAATGACTGTTTTTGAGTTGGCGACTAATAGTAGCTAATTTCCACTATCTTATAGCTTGACTAAATTAGTCATTAATATCTTGACTTATTAGTCATTGATTTAGTCAATAGTCAATGATTTAGTCATTAATATTCAATGATTTAGTCACATATTTAGTCACCGATTTCAACAATTAATGACCAAATATACGACTAAACAAACTACTAGATAATATATTAACGACTAAGACAAATACGACTAAACATTAGTTGCGCTATAAGATATGGGAAAATAGCTACTAATAGTCGTATATATGCAAATTTATTCATTTTTGTAGTCAGAAATTTATGATAGGGCACAAAGGAATCGAACCACCAACCTTTTGCCTATAATTAGGCAGGTTCTCTACAATTGAGATAACACCCTTTAAGAAGTTTTTATCACTTGATAATGATGATATTTAAACAAATTTTGCATCATTCAAGAATACAAAATAATGATTATCAAGTTACTATAGATCCATAATGGCTTACCATGTACTAGTCCTTCAAGTATTTTTTGCACTTAATAAATGCATTTGAAAGACTTGAAGGACTATTACAAGGTAAGCCATTATGTATCTATAGTAACTCGATAATCATTATTGTATATGCTTGAATGATGCAAAATACAAAAATACCATAAATTTATAGGAATGACAATCATGCATCAAATGTTAAACTATCTATCGAGTCATCTAGAGTCATGCCAAGATATATGAATTTGACTGAAAATTCATAAGTAACTTGAAGATAGTGGTGGACGATGTCATGGAAAGGAGAATTTTAGTTTATATAGAAGCAAAGGATGAACAAATGGAGAAACTCATCACCCAAAATGTATATAGAATAGTAAAAAGAAATATACAACTAATTCCATTTCACATCAAGAAGAATGGGCATTAACTCTATGTAATATTAGCTACTAGATAAATGGAAATTAAATGAGATGAAATATTAGCAACAATACCTTCGATTTTGATTGATGACAATAAGTATGAATACTTATGTGATCATTTTATTAAAAGGTGACTTAAACAACCACTAACCTGCAATAAAGGAAAGAAACCATGTTCAGATTGATATATAAATAAAATAAAATAAAAGTTAAAGAAAATCAAATAAGCACGGTATAAACTGAAAATCATAAGCATGGTATAAACTGTTTTGAGGGGTAGCTCAGTAAGCATAACTGTGTTAGCATGATAAGATAAAATATGAAATTTGTTGTTTATATGGAAGTCAATGTTTGTTGCAAACAATATGTCAATGACCACATAAACAAAAGTATAACTCAGTCATCAAGAATCATGAATCGGTTTGAAGAGCCACAGGTTGGACATCTACACAATGTTTAGAAAAGACATAACTATTAAGACACTTTAAATTGTTTGAACAATCACACAAGTCGGCTCCAAAATTTGGCTTAAACAAGTACATGTCGGACCTAATTAGATTCATGTGTCATCCCCATAAGTCAACCAAAAAGTGTATAAATAAAAGCTAGACTAAGGGCTAGCAAAGGTGAAGAGGACAAGTCTGAGGCAACAAACCTAGCAACAGAGATGTGAGGAAGCAAAAGGGAGAATTGAGGGAAAGAAATGAAGCCTACATACCAAGGACGATAAAAAAGACATACCAGTCCCGTGTAAGTACATTTTTGGTATCATTTGTAATATTTTGATAAACCATAATCAGACTTGGTTTTAGGATCAGAGCTGGAATTGTTTGAGAAATATTTTGTCACAAGTCTTGGACTAGTTTTCAACTGCTTAAAGGCTTGAGAATATCAAAACACTGAGAAATAATTTATTACAAGATAATTTTGAAGAGGTAAAATGGACATGTTAAAAACTGATCTTAAGGGCTTCTTGAGGAATTTTAATACGAACTCATTGACTGTACATGTATTGCTGATAAGACCAATCTTGGGAATAAATAGAATATGCTAAGAGGATGAACCACTAGGCCATGACTTAAGGGACTATTTGATTCTTGATAGTATATTTAGTACATTACTAATCAGTTTTATATACATACTATAATCTAGGATGGGGGATGGATTCACATTAATCATCCCCAAAACAAACCAGCCCCATTTCTTGTTCAGTTCCCATTTTGAATTTCATTTCTCATTTCTTGTTTATGGTTATGTGGGCATATTGTAGGCATATTTTTCAAAAGTCGGGAACACAAGATTTCAATCTTGTAGGTACAAGTTAAGTCACAATTATCAATTTTGCAGAGATGGAATACTTGTCATATGTTCACAAGTAGATTCACTAAATATTTATTACTTCGCTGGTTTAACATCTTCCAAGGGTTACAAAGCTAACAATTCAATACAGATCCGACTGTTAAAAATGCAGTTCAGCATATAAAACTCTAGAAACAAGAAAGGGTGGAATTGACAACTCAAGGTGTTGCTACATTATGGGATGCATGATATAGATCTATGTTGAATTACCATGCGGGGTATATGATATTTCCACTATAGACCTCAATCCCCTCACAAGAAGGTGGAGTAACATTAGCAAGCCCAGATCTATAGAATCCATTTAATTGGCATTCATTTGACCAACAAACGTATAAAGTGGTATTTCCCACCTTCACCAAAGAGTAAGTTATGCAATTTCCAATAGTTAATTTTCATGAGGGATTGAATGTTTATTTTCATCAAACCCATACCTTCTGTGATACTGCACAAGCAGCTTGTACTAGGGTCATCTATTGAAATGGGATGAGTGCTGTCATGAGCTCCCAAAGAACATTTCCAAAGATGTACACATCAAATTTTTTTGTATATGGATTTTCTTTGATAATATCTAGTGCCATCTAGGGGTAAGTACCCATAAAGCCTCTCATTTTGTCACATTGGGACTCCAAACATGACACCCCAAAATTAGCCACTTTCACACACATGTCATCACCCAAGAGGAGATTCTCTGACTTCAGATCCCTATGCATTATACCTTAAGAATGAAGATATTTCATTCCCCGAGAAATATCTAGGGCCATATTCAAAATAAGTTTCAATGGAAGTGAATGTGGCTCCTGCTTATGAAGGTATGTTCTCAATGAACCTCCAGGAAAATATTCAGTGATTATCCAAAGTACAGGAGGCTTCTCTCATGCCATAACAAACTGTAAAATCCAATTACATCACTTAGTCAATTAACATGTTGAATAAAATGGCTACGTGCTTTGACCATTCCATAGTCTTACTGCTTGTGTCACAATAAGGTTATTAGTTACTAAAACTACCTTCTTTGACGATTCCATAGTTTTATTGCGTGTGTCACATTAAGGTTATTAGTTACAAAATGTACAAGACACAATAACAACGACGATAATCCGTATAGGTGGTCATCGATGTAAAACAATTGTATTAGTTCTAACAATATTAAGCCTTGGAAACCTGGAATGAAATTAAAAATATTAAGCCTCACTTATGTCATATTTGTTTCTGCAAATGGAATTTATAGCAAATTCAAGTAGGAACACAATCAACAACCATAATTATAGAGAGATGAAAACAAAGCTGTTGTCAAATTAGAAGCAAAAATATGAAGTTGAAAAAAAAACAATAAATAAACAGATTGCAATGACTTCAAAATTCAATTGGTGAAATATGATGCTCAATTTGAAAGAATCTAGTTTTAACTTTAAACTAATGTGAAAAAACTACAAATACAGTTCTTACAAGAAACACAAGTAGTTAGTTAACTGGAAAATGATAAATAGGAAACAGAGAATCATCAAGGGAGTCCTACTAAGGACTAGGAACATCAGAAATCAACTTTATCAAAAAACGTACTACATTTTAGAACAAAATTTCTGCCTTTTGATTTAATAGAAATTAAAAACTCACAATTAAGTTAAAATATATAAATTGGATATCTCCCAATCCCGCAAGGCTAATTTCATGAGCTATATTAATCATTTGCATTTAAGTTCTTAATCACCCACTCCATGTTGTTGATCACATTGTAGGTCAAATAAGGTGAAACAAGTTGGCAAAAAAAGGCAATTAAAGGCCAGGAAGGACCTGGTAAGGCACCACACATGCCCAACCTATCTCTATACCATCATTTTGAATCAATTCCATTATTTCTTAGAGCCTGAGGGAAAAACAAAGCTCAATAATGGTAACTTCAACAAGCCTGGTATCAAGGTGGTAAGTTGTTCAAATTTAAGACCCATCTAGTTAACCTTCGCATTTGTCCTGCATTGGAGAAAATATCTATTCTAAGGCTAACCTATTGGACTCATGGGAACTTGGTGTTTTTTAAAAGTTGAATCTTGGTTTTTGGGTGTGCTACTATATTGGGAAGGGGAGTTTCCTGATTGTCATATTCGAAAGCTTGTTGGACATGTCGACTTTGAGGAAATTGTGATAGTTCTGTGTAATAGGTTAGAGGGATTTTTTTTGTCTATAGCTATGGTCCTTCTCTTAAATGTAAGAAGTAAGAGGAAGGAAGTCATTTAGATGAATCCAATCTAGATTTCATCAAATCCTTGTTGGAATCATTCTTCTTTCAGTGTTTGTAACTTTGTGTAAACAATACGCTGGGAACCATTCTGGTTTTTATTGCACAGGCTTAGCCATTTCCTAAGAATCATGGACTGCTTAGGCAGTCATGGGAAATGTAAAAGAGAAATTTATGATATTTAGAAGACTCTCTGGAGATAAGGAGAATACATAAATGAGAACAAAACCTCTATACCCTCCCTCTCCAATACTCTAAATAGTGCATCAGGCACCATTCTGTTTTTATTGCACAGACCTTGGCATTCCCAAGAATCATGGACTGCCTAGGGAGTCATGGGAATGGTCAAAGATCAATTTATGATATTCAGAGGATTCTATAGAGACAGAAAGAGTATATAAATGAGAACATAAACTCTATACTATCCCTCTCCAAAATAGTTCATAGCAGTGAAAAAAAATTTAGTTCACAGAACTAAGTAGTCATGGACATTGTTCTATAGCAAAGAAGACAAATAAAAGCATTAGAGGTAGAGTGCTTGACACTCAAAGCATCCATTGAATGTATCAACAAAGGAACCCACTCAACAACTTTAAAGTTTAAACCCTTTCCCATCACTGAAATCCACCCCACTAGACACCAAGGAAGAAGAAACAATCTCTCAACTGTTCAATGACATCGAATTAGAGCACCAATGAATGCACAAGGTCATTGAAGATCCAAGAGAAGCTCACAATTAGCACTTCTTTCATTAAATTTATGTAATGTTGCTTAAATCAGTTAATTTGTTAGGTATCTAAGCTAGGAGAAGCTCACAATGATCAATTCTTTCATTAAATTTATGTAATGTTGCTTAAATCAGTTTATTTGTTAGGTATATTTTAATGCTTGTATACCTTCAGTAATTTCAAAGAGTTCTCGGAGAAAGCTAGTAGTCCTTTCTTGATAGCTTTTTGCTTTTTGGATATACTGGCATCTGTGTCCAGGACAACCTCTATTTTTTACTACTCTATAGTATAGTTCGGCTATATCCTTTTTAATACAAACTCTTATCCGTTACTGCTAAATATTACAAAATTTCTCATTATGTTCAATCAATACAATTAAGAACAATCCATTTTAACTTCCATCATTAGGATCCACCCTAGTTGACACCAAGGAATAAGGTGACAATATTTCAACATTTCAAAGACATCAAGTTAGAGCACCAATGAATGCACCAGTAAATGCACCAAGTTATTGAAGAGCTAGGAGAAGCTCACAATTAGAACTTCTTTCATTAAATTTATGTAATGTTGCTTAAATCAGTTAATTTATTAGGTATCCGAGCTAGGAGAAGCTCACAATCAACACTTCTTTCATTAAATTTATGTAAAATTGATTAAATCAGTTTATTTATTAGGTAACTTTTAATGGTTGTATACCTTCAGTAATTTCAAGGACTTCTCACAGAAAGCTAGTATTCCTTTCTTGATAGCTTCTTTCTTTTTGGATATACTGGCATCTATGTCTAGGATAACCTCTATTTTTTTATTACTCTCTTGTACAGTTCGTTTGCAACCTTTTTGATACAAACTCTTATCCATTACTGTTAAATATGACAAAATTTGTCATTATGTTCAATCAAGACAATTAAGAAAATTCCATTTAACTTCATATTTGAGCCAAACATATGTGAAACTAAACATCAAGATCAAATAGATACATACAAATGGTTTTAACATTTATTTTTGAAACACAAAAAATTCTGCAGGGAAAATTAATGCTCGGTTGTCTTCTTACCAAAGGCTTCTCCAGAATGCTCGGTTGTCTTCTTACCAAAGGCTTTCTTTCTGTCAGCTATCTTTTCTACCAGGGTGTCAAATGTCAGTGATTTGAACTTGTCACTAGCTTGCAACGACTCAAGATAGTTGGAGTGAGAAGGATACAAAGATTTTACAAATGCTGCAAGGGGAAGATCTGGTTTCATACCAGAGGCTTGAATCTTGTGCATGATAGCTTTGATTTCAGAGGCAACTAACATGGGATCATTGTCTTTTACTTCTAAACTGAATAGTTTTAACATTAGTTGAATAACTTCCATTTCAGAGTGTGAATCATACAGATCTTTTAACGTTCTTAGTGCTTCAAAACATGATTTTGCAGGCAATATGTGATGGCTCACCTCTTCACTGACTGTGGCAGTGATTACCACTAAAGCTTTCTTGTCTTTTGTTCTCCAAATGGCCTTCTCTTTCTCGGATTCTGGAGGTCTTGGGTCTATGGTTATGGGCTTTCTAGCTTCTATCTCTATTGTGGTACCTTCGCAAATGCCGTCCCAAAGGTCATTGTAGATGAAGGCATATTTGATCTTCCTCCACCATTCTGGATAAGTGTCTTTTCCAGTGAGAGGGCACCAACTACAGATGCTATAGATTGCATCTTCTGTGATGAATCTGCAACTAAAACAATAGGAGAAAAGAAGAAAGAGTAAAGGTGCAGGTCTAAGTCTCTGCCACCTTCCTCAAGCTTTATAACAATGTATCAATATCAGAAATCAATGCAGCTCTATTGTAATCTTTACACATTACTCAACGATACTTCAATTGCACTAGCATTCAACGTATCTGAGTTTATGTACCGACAACAATAGTGAAAGAAGCAGGTCTAAGTATCTGCTACCTTTTACAATACAGTCTATGTAGAATAACAACTACACTAACCAGAAACAATGTCTTCAATGAGCTCTCTTTACTATGTAGGTCTATGTTTCTGCTGTAGTATTTACATTAATCTAAGACAATTCTACAGCAGCACAACTTATATGGCAGTGCACAAACTTCTCAATTTGCAACAATACACAACCTTCAAAAAATGTATAGCAAAAATATCGAGCTTCACTCACACGCAACACAGACTGGGTTTTGAAGAGATTGCAGTCTCAAACTAGATCACAGCAACTTCAGGACAACTGAAGGATGTCCCAGCAATGTTCTAGGGTTGAATTCAAAATCGCAGCATTTCAGGAAGTAGACAGCAGCATGTATCATTCAATGGAGTCTCCAATATATCATATACACCAGCAACATGAATGAAAATGTTTACAGACTCCACGTAGCTATATACTCAATGCATATATACCACAATCACAGGCCCATACAATAGCCTCACCATTCAGCCACGCCATTCATAAATATGAAAATATTTCACTTCAAACTTCACGCAAAATCTAGGGTAAATTTAGGGTTTGTGTAATCCAATGATCACAAAAGATATCAACACCATAAATTTTACCTCCACGCTCATGAATAGAACAGTCTTCACGCAGTTGAATGAGGGCGTGAATCTTCACCTCCATGCACTTGAGAAACAAACTTCACGCACAAGAGTGCCTTCACGCAGAGTGCCTTCACGCACTGAGTTTTCACAAGAGTGCCTTCACGCAGAGGTGACAGCTACTTGGGCGATGGGCAATCACCAGCTTTCTTCATTCTCTAATTGTTGGGAGATGATTAATGTTCACACATTGAACCAGTTGATGGGTAGTATTTTCACTTCACCGCTTGATGTGGAAATGTGCTGATCCCAGGTTCTTGCAGGTTCATTCGAGCATCTCACAGTATTACTAGGCAGTCACCAACGCCGTAGCAGTATCCAACGCAGTCACGATTCACGCAGATGTATGATGACGTGAATCTCCAAAGTTATACATTCTCTTGTAGGTTAGCTCCACGCTCACCGCACCAGTGGTTCAACGCAGTCTTCACGGTGATGGTGCACTGATAGTCTTTACGGTCACAGAAAATTAGGGTTTCTGTATTCCTTCACAAAAATGCAATAGTGCAGTCAAGGGAGCCTACAGCTCCAGTCTTCACGTTTGCAAAACACGAGCCTTTACTTGCTTCACAAAAAAAAACACAACAATGGAATCTTCACCGGTTACAAAGACAAAGTAGCCTTCACAGGCTTGCTTCTCTGACTAGGCATGAAAACGTTTTCGCAGTAGCATTTGGAAGGCAAACTAAATCATAAAAAATGGTAGTAGTGGGCAAACAAGATGGCAAAATGCCATGGTTGAGCATGCAAGAGTTATGGCTGGGACAATCACAGGGATTATCACATCATGCAGAGGATGGATGGGGCTGAGCGGAGCGTTAGAGCAGCCTGCGCATGCACCAATGCATGCAATCTGTAGACTGAGGAAAGGGCAGATGAATGAGCAGACTGGCAACAGGCAGGTAGGTGTGCAGCAGGACTGAAACGCATCAGGCAGGAGTTATGGCAGGTCGTGCTCTGATACCGTTGTTGGATATAACTCCCGATTCATTTATTTCATAGCCAAAGCATTTATTTATACATTTACAATGACTCTTGGGATCACAGATCCGAGAGTCTTTTCATCTTCCTATTATTTACACTAATGTATAATCCTGACGGATTATATTCCAACAATATTTTAGATTAAAAAATAAAATAAAATAAAATATGCATTTTAAATACTAGTTTCTATCATACCAATATGTAAGGCAATATACTATTGAATATTAAGCAATATGAATAGTAATATTAAGATACAAAGAAAATGTTTTTCGAACTTTTTGAATTATATATGTTTTCATTAATTTTATGTATTGTTGTTGTCAGTTTAAATTATTTAAAATTGATTTTTGTAAATGAACATAAGTTTTGAGAACTTTGTTGTTGGGTTTTGAATAATATTTAATAATAAAACTATATAAAACCTAATGAATTACCAAAGAAATATAAATTCTAAGTATTGTGATGAATTTCTAAATGTTAATAACATAATAGATAGAGTAGTTAGATTAATATTTTATATGTTCCATATTAAATTAATCATTTTACATATAAATAAATATTAATTATATTTTTTTACAAAATAATATTTAATTTTTTTAAATTTCAAAAATAATATTTAAACTAACTTAATAAATTATTTAATATACACATTTTTATTAATAAAATCAACATAAATTTGATTTCTTTAAACAAACATTAATAAATCCAACCTTAAAATAAATATATGTGTTATATAAATGAGAAATAAAAAGAAATTTAAACTAATATTAAAACTAATCTTAAAAACAAATTCTTAATAAAATAAATTATGTTACATAAGTAGTAACTTTATTTTTAAAAAATTGTAATAGTTACTATATTAAAAAATAAAAACAAATTTTTGATAACTTAGAGTAACTTTATTTAAAAAAAATATAATAATTATTATATTAAAAAATTAAAAATAAATTCTTAGTAAATTATATTATATACAAAAGTAACTTTATTTTAAAATTTTTATAATAATTACTATATTAAAAATTTATATGTTTGAAAATAACAATGAAAGTTAGAAGTTAAAATTAAAGGGCATTATATTATATGGTTGAATATAACACTGAAAGTCTGATTTTAAAAGTAAAGGGCATTATATATTAAAAAGTATGGAAAAATTATGAAAGTAAGAGTTTAAAAGTAAAGGAAAGGGATTTATTTACAGCTATCTCACTATATGTTACCCCAAAAGTATCATTATTTTCTGGAAACATTGATTCTTTTGACTAGTCTAGTTGATAGCTTTGATCGGTGTCTTAAATGTGAAAAATTAAGACTATATTGATTATTTTCTGGAAACATTGATTCTTTCGATTATATTGTCTTAAATGTGAAAAATTAATTCTAGGAGGGGATTTGAATTTCTCCATGGGATTAACTGAGATCTGGGGCATTAGAGCTAGATTGGATTCCCTTTCTGATTGTTTTACAAAATCTTTGGAGAACTTTGGTCTTGTGGACATTGTACCTTCTGTTATGCTTCCAACATGGACTAATAGAAGAGTTGGGGCTGAAAGCATTAGTAAAAGACTCGATAGGTTTCTCATATTAGCTGATATGCTAGATTTTGATTATTTTTATAGCCAGTGGGTGGGAAGTGGTGGGGACTCTGATCATCAACCTGTTTTTCTTCAGATTTTGAATAGGGGGATTCAGTTGAAAAGTCCATTCAAGTTCAATCCTCATTGGCTTGAAAATGATGATTTGGTTAAATCTTTGAAAGAATCTTGGGTGGCTTATTCTGATAACCTACATGATTCCCCTGCTTCTCACTTTGCCTCCAACCTCAAGCGTATTAAGGATGTTTCAATTGCTTGGTCTATTAAGAAAAAGGAGATGGAGTTCAAAGATTTAGTGGAAATTGAAATTATGCTCACTGTTTTTTCTCATATGTTTGGTTTTGGTTTCTCGTTTGATGAGGATAAGGTAGCTTTGATTGACTTGGAATCTTGAAAGAGAAAAATCCTTTTGGATCGAGAACATGAATCCAGACAGAAAAGTAGGGCTATTTGGTTGTTCCGTGGGGATGATAACACACCTTTTTCCCAAAAATTGGCTAACCAAAGGAAGAATGTAAATTCTATATGGAAGATTAAAGATGATAGGGGAAACATGGTGGAAGGATTTGAAGCCATTGCTGGGGCTGCTGTCAACATTTTGAGACACTTTTCCAGGCTGATACAAATCTTTACCTTATTGAACTTTTGAAAATATCTAATAATTTTCTATCTTCCATTACTGTTGAGGAGAATTCTGATCTTATGAAACCTGTTACTCTAGAGGAGATAAATACTATTCTTACTCTCAACAAAAATGATAAGAGCCCTGTTCCGGATGGGATTCCTGTAGAGGTTTATAGGGTTTTATTTGATGTAATGAGTTTGGATTTGTTAAAAGTTATTGAGGATTCTAGGAAGAATGGCAAAATTCCAGCTGTTTTTAACTCAACTTTTATAGCCTTGATACCAAAATCGGATTGCCCTAGTCTTTTTTATGGTTACAAGCCAATTTCATTATGTAATTTCAGCTATAAGATTATTGGTAAGATTTTATCTACCAGGATTAAGAAGGTATTGGGTAGATATATTTCTTATGAGCAGTTTGGATTTTTGCCTGGTAGGAAAATACATGATGCTGTGGGTGCCATCCAGGAAGGCATTCACTCTATACATTGTAAGGGTATAAAGTCTGTGGTTCTGAAAATTGATCTATCTAAGGCCTATGATAGAGTCAGCTGGATTTATCTGTGGGTTATTTTAACCAAAATGGGTTTTTGTGTACCATTCATTACTTGGGTTATGAGTAGTTTAACCTCTGTTTCTTTCTCTGACCTGATTAATGGTGTGGCTTCTAGTTTCTTTATCTCTGGACGAGGACTTAGACAGGGGTGTCCACTTACACCTTTGCTTTTTCTTGTTGTTGCTGAAGGATTGAGTAGGGCTCTTTTATCTGCTAAAAACAATGGTCTTTTCAGGGGCATCTCTTTTGGAAATAATATTTCATTGACACATGTACTTTTTGTTGATGACATTGTTATGATCACTGATGGATCTGCTTAGTCTTTATCAATTTTGTATGAAATTTTGATGGACTTTACTAAAGCCACAGGGATGATGATTAATGAGGATAAATAATCTTTCTATTATTCTGGGATTGATGAAGCAGAGTTGATCTCTTTGCAAAATGTTTTTTCATATACTGTCCTAAAAATTGACAGTGGTATGAAATACCTTGGCTTTTATTTAAAACCTTGGAGATATTTACTGAAGGATTGGGACTGGCTCATTGCAAAAGATGAAAAACGAATAAAGAATTGGAGTTTTAGATGGCTGCCCAAGGGTGGTAAGCTTGTTTTGATAAAATCTGTTCTTGAAGCTTTGCTTGTTTACTGGATGCATTTCTGGATTTTAGTAGGGATTATTGAGAAAATCAGAAAACTCTGTTTTAAATTTTTATGGTCTGGTAGTTGTGGGTCTTGTTTTGGATTGCCTTGGACTTCTTGGAAGGTATTGGCAAAGCCAAAATCTTTGGGAGGTTGGGGTTTGAAAGTACCTACTCTTTTTGCCAAAGCACTTGTTGCTAAAAGTGTTTGGAACATAATACATGGCTCAGGGCTATGGGTTCAGATTGTCACTCAGAAATATATTAGGCCTCTCACATTGCTAGATTGGATCAGAGAAAAGGATAAAAGGAAATCAGGTATATCCATTTGCTGGAAATCTGTGCTCTGGTCTTTTCATCTTATTGGTGATTTTCTAGTTTGGAAGATTGGGAATGGAGTTGATGTTTGTATTGGTTTGGATCCTTGGGCAGGCTGTAAATGGCGCCATTGCTTACCTTCACACTTGATTGATATTCTGCATTCTGCAAGTTATTTCTTTTTGAAAGATGTTGGGACATTGACTGTGTCTTACTTGATAGAACAAGGTTGGTTAAGCTCTGATGATCTAGGTCTTGTTGAGAATCCAGATATTAATGCATGGAATGGATACATAGCCATTCTAAAATCTAGTCATATCAAATTTCGAAATGAGGATGGTGTACTTGTTTGGAATCAGGCTAAATCTGGTAAGTACTCCCCAAAAGGAGGATACATGCATTTGATTCTGGAACAACATGAATTGGAAACTGCTCGGTGGTGGAATATGTTTTGGCATTTTAAGTGCCCCCTTAAGTCAAAGATATTTTGCTAGTTTCATTTTTAAGGGAAAGCACTCACTTGGGATATTCTTAATATCAGGGGTTGGGAAGGACCTGGACGATGTTACCTATGTAAAGGTGACGTTGAAACAAATTTTCATTTAGGGGTTGATTGCCCTTATACAAAATCTGTTTGGAAGGAGATTGAATCTAAATTTAATATTCCGAATCTATGAGTTGGGGACTCAATTCTTACTTGTTTGAAAAATTGGGTTTTCAATACTAAGGTAAAAACGATCAGATCTTTGCCTAGCATTATATCTTGGTTTATATGGAAGGCTAGAAACCATAGCTGTTTTGATAACTTTACCACATCTCCTGCGCAGGTATCAACATCTAGTTTGGGTTTGCTTTCATCTTATCCTCTGGATACTGCTATTTTGAAGATTAGAATCATCACTGAGGAAATTATTGACAAAACTAAACTTGGGTTTTTTTTTATGGTTCTACTTCTGGTAATCCACAATTGTGTGGTGCTGGGGGTATACTTTTCCTCAAAGATGACCATTATTTCACTTTTAAAGCTGGGTTGTGGGTTAGGAAAAACAATCTTGCTGAGTTATTTGCTTTGAAATTACTTTTAATCTTGGCATTGGACAAATAGATTTCTAATATCCAGGTTTTTGGTGATTCCTTACTAGTCATTAACTGGATTTCTGGCAAATTCAGAATTCATAATTTGCAACTTGCACAGTTATTACAAGAAGTCAACAGACTTTCTGACTTCTTTGAGTAGGCAGATTTTAAACATATTTATAGGGAAAGAAATACTTTAGCTGATAAGTTAACAAATGATGGTGGGAAAGTTCAGCCTGGTTATTGGTTTATCTCTGAGTATCATGGGTCTGGAAGACATGATACCTTCTAGGTTTTTTAAGTTCAGATTGAACATGGGGACAAGATGGAATCTGATGGATGATACTTTTTTCTATGATCTATGCTGATGACTATATGGAACATTATGTTTTTTATCTTTTTGTATATATACAAGGATGTATATATGGTTGGTATTGATGAATTTTGTATGGCAATTTTGTTTTATACAGTTGGACTTGTTGATTACTGTATGGAGTTTTTTTTTTGACAGTTTGATACCTGTTTGGGACTGTGCTAACTAAGCTGGACATACAGATGTATGGAGATATTTTTGGATAATTTGTCACCGTGTTGGATACTTTGCTGTCTCTTTTGGATAGTCAGAAGATTTTTATTTGGATAGTCTAGTTTATGGCTGATACTTGTGAATTTTTGTCATATGGAGTTGACCTTCTATGAAATATTTGGAGACTATTGATTGACATGTTGTTAATCTGCAGTTTTTGTAATTAAGACATATTTTTGATACTGTATAAGATTTTTTTGAGTAGTATGAATTTGACAAATGGACACTTATCTTTTTTTGATAGTGGCTCATCTGCATAATATAATTTGTATAAAATTATGATTTTTTTCTATTTGAAAAAAAAGCTTTGATCGGTGTGCACATCAAAGACATTTGCATCTTTAATCACATTATTTGCACTTGGTGAGATAATTTCGTTATATGTATATATGAATTACTACAATGAACTCGAATAATTTAGGTTTTCATGGTCGTTAACCTATTCTCTAGGTTACTTGTTCCTTCACCTTTATTATTAACAAAACATTTTTTAAAACATACACCAATTTCATTAGCTATCCTTTCTCAAAGCACTTCTTCAAAAGATATCAAAGATGATTGCACATAGTTTATTTTATGTTTTTTTGGTTGTGATTGTTCCTTCGCCTTTATTATTAACAAAACATATATGAAAACTTACACCAATTCCAGTAGCTAGCCTTTCTCAAAGCAATTCTTCAAATGATATCAAAGATAACTGCAGATGGTTATTTTTGTTTTTTGTTGTGATTATTTCTTCACCTTTATTATTAACAAAACATATAGGAAAACTTACACCAGTTCTAGTAGCTATCTTTTCTCAAAGCAATTCTTTAAATGATATCAAAAATAATTGTAGATACTTATTTTTGTTTTTTCGTTGTGATTAAGAGAATTATCAACAAAGGACTGAACCCGTATTTACTTGACCAGTAATCTTAGATGTAATTTGAACCAGTAACCTCTTTTTACAACATGTAACATCGTATCAACGAAATTGTCAAAACACCAGACTAGTATAGGCATTACTTATATTAAATCTCATTTATAAAGCAATCTCATATTTCTATGCTTTTAACTGGCTAGTTTAATCTCTCCTACTTGCTTTATAATATTTTTTACAGTTCGTTCATCTATCTCTGTTGAGGAAACATTAACATTAAGATGCAGAATGCAGTTATTTACAAATTACATGTATCTCACTGGTTTCTTCTGAGAACATACAAATTACATGTTCGGACATTTAAGATAAAAACAGATAACATACACTTCATAGCCATTTCGTTCATTGAAATGGCATGACTATCAAGATCCTACACTTGTAGTAATTATACTACATATAAACATTGTGAGGTGCCCCATTTAAAAATTGGAAATTTCCTCGGCCTCACTCAGCATGTGTGCTCCAACTCCCGAATAAACTAGTCAGTTAGTCAACCAAAAAATGTTAAATGTGGTAAGAAAGTGAAGGAATAATATACAATTGTAACATGATTGAAGCGTACTAGGTTTAGAAATTAAAGCTTACCAAGAACCGTTTGAACCATGGCATGTAATGCCACACATGTAGTGTTTTGTAATACTTTGCAACCATGGCATAAATTACATATGCCAAAACCATAGTATATTGATTGCAAATCATGGTATAAACCAAATATGTCAAGAAATATAACCCATCCTTAAGGCATACCATAATTACAAACCTTATATTCTTATTGTTAAAACATTATTTTAAACTTTTGCAAGTTTATTAATATAACGAAGGGTTGGGCTCAAGACTATGGATAGTCTCTCCAAGCCTTAGGCAAGTAAATCCTTAATAAAAAGTAATAAATTAAAAACAAGTAAACTAAGAACATCACGTGCATGAATGTTTCGAAAGAAGCTATCCACTGAAACATGATAAATATATCAAAACTTACATAAGTAAATCATGAGGAATCTGTTAGTAAGTACAGTAAATAAATGCATGTATTTTTTTTTTTTTATGATTTTTAGGTGTGTTACAAATGTAATGGGGTTTATGGAGAGATGTTTGCATGATATTTGTGCAAACCAAGCGTTTGTGTCACAACTCATGCCAAATGAAGAGTGCTTTTGTGTTTTTCTCTTGTATGGATTTCCAAGTTAAGATTCATGTGTCAAATCATGTGTGCTAATTTTGTGTGATGTCTTGTGTTTTGTTGCGACCAATGATAGTATGTCATTTCTGCATGAGTAAATGTAATGACAAATGCTTTAATGAGTTAGTGAAAAGGATTAATATTGTGAGAGGTTGTAGTATGTTGTTGTCTTAGTTGCATGTTGATGGTTTTATATGTTGGTTTACCTCTCATTATTGTTTGGTTTCTTGTCATTTATTAGCATGGAAATATCCCTTTTACCACTCTCTAAACCTTTCATGCAACTCTTATAGGTATCTCAGGTAAGACTTCACTTCGGGTCGGTATCTTGGATTTTGTTGGTCGGGTTGGAAGGTTGAACCTTGGTTAGTCGAACTCAACCAACAATACACTATCACTACTTGTTCTTCTATTTGTGTGTTGCTACAGGGTTGATTGGGAGATGAGTGAACATGGAAGAACACTAGCACCCAAATCATTGTGCAATCTATAAATTTTTAGAGATGAGGAGGAGTATAAGGCATTGTGCAAGATACATTGAGGAGATCCAAAAGTGACATGGTTTACTAGATCATAAACTTGATAAATAAAAGTGAAACTCGCAAAGAAAAAATGAGGAAGAGCAATATAGCTTGAATCATTAGATGAAATAATTAGACGCATAGATAAAACAATAAACTTTATACAATAAAGAAGGATATTACAAAGGGTAATAATAGTTTTGAAATAGATTATTTAAAAGAGAAAATGAAAAACTTGATGAAGGAGGTGGGAATGGAATACGAAAGTAAATAATTAAAATATGTAACCTACTCCAACCCGAGTTAAATGGAAGTACGAGAAATATTTTTTTAGATTAGAAAATAAAATAAAGTATGCATTGTAAATATGTAGGAAATATACTATCAAACATTAACGATAGGAATAGTAATATTAAGATACCAAAATACAAATAAAATAAGAAAACCTTTTTTTGAATTTTTTGGATTATATATGTTTTCATCTACTGTATTGTTGTTAGTTTAAATTGATTTTTGTAATAATTGGTTAATACTCTCTATTTAAATTGTTTAAATTGATTTTTGTAATAATTGGTTAATGAGCATACGTTTTGAGAACTTTGTTGTTGAGTTTTAAAATAATATTTAATAATAAAAATATATAAAATATGTAAAACTTAATGAATTACTAAATAATTATAAGTTATAAGGGTTGTGATAAATTTATTAACTTTAATAATATGATAAATAGAGTAGTTTTAGATTAATATTTCAAATGTTCCTATATAGATAAATATTGCTTATATTTTTTTTTATAAAATAATAATTTTTTTTTAAATTCAAAAAATATTATTTAAATTAACTTAATAAATTAAGTAATATATACATTTGTATTTAACATTTTGTAGTATTAAAATTAGCTTGGATCTAAATCCTAGGCTCTATTAATCGCCGAGAGGGATCAAATCTCTCGAGATGCAAAAATCTTAGAATAGCTCCTTGAGTGCAATACCTGAGAAGAGGTTTGCACACGTCGACGTTTATCATATGACCAGTATTTTGCAACATCTATCAATGTAAGTTCCTCCATATTCTTAGGTCGCTTAGTATATGCATTAATCAGAGAGTTATTGTTGTCAGCATTATCTGTATCAACTTGTACTTGTTTGAAAACCTTCATACCCACATTTAAAACCACAAAACGATGGTTACATTCTGAAAGAGGAGGCTCTAGAAGCAAATGGCATGTCTCATGTGCGCCACTGTCCCTATCAATAATGGATTCACACAACAAATTTTATATGCACGTGATGTGGGTTCGTTTGGATTCTGGATGGAAGAGACCCACATCAACATATTGTGGAAAGTTTTAGATCCTTTTTTCAGATTTAGCAGCGTACTTCGCTATGTAATTGATAACCACGCGCTTGGAAAATACAGGCCACCAATCTATATTAGCCCTCCACATCATCAATGTTTCATGATTGTGTGTATTCACTCTGTCATCATTACTTTTAGGTTCATACATTTTTTCTCCTTGTTCATCAATGTAAAGTTTTGAATGGTCACATAGATCCCATGGTGTGTGGTACCGACAGACCATTTTTCCTCCTTTCTTTTGAAGACAACTTTTCTCATTGCAAGAAATATGATGCTCGACACTGTTAAGAAGTTCTTCATAATCAATCATTGGATACAATTGAAATATTTGTTTTGTGTCTTTTACACAAGGATGATCATCTACATTATCTCCAATTTGAATCTTTCGTTGATGTCCCTCACATTGATTTATTGCATGCACACATTTGTCGAAATATTTTTTTGCAGATATAACTTCTCTAGGATCATCCCAATTCAAAGTGTCCATGTTGGGAGCATTTTTTAACCAAAGAAACCCATGGACATGAGGAGATCCACAATGTTTCCATTCGTAGTGACTCCAATAATCTGTAGCCTCATGAAAATGTTCAAAAACCCCTTCTCAAAACATTGTATGTCTCAAGTGCATATAATGTGCTACGATGTGTGGATTATCAATTACATTTTGACGTCGTCATTTTCTTGCTTCACGTGGATATGTAGGACTTGTGTCTGACATTAATTTATGCAAACAAGCCACTGTATATCCGCTGCACTTAGTGTGAAGAATATTGTCGGACAACCTATTTGTTGAATAAATTCGGATAACTCTTGACGACACTTGCTCCAATATGCGCATGTACCTCTTAATACCATTCCAAATCTCATTAATCTTTCTCCCAATCTTGAATCTGGAAGATTTTGTAAATGTTGTCGTAACTCTTCCATTGTTTTGGGTAGTTCACTAATATTTTTCTTGACAAAAATAGTTGAGGAAGCTTGAGCACGATGTCTCATTATGATATTTAGTAAAAAATATCTGAAGTGAGGGTGCCTTCCAAATCTGTTATCAGGATATCTGAGAAGATGCTTTGAGTACTCATGTAGATGGACATTTCGTCTTCGCGGTTGTAAGCAATATGCCTCTCCTTTTGGGAACAATGATGGAAATGCCATATCAAATAATCCAACAGTTTTATACTCGTTAATCGGAGATGAACCAATTCTAGGCCAGTAATGCACATTAGTCAATTCTTCATTTGAGTTACTTTCATCCGGATTTGGATTATTTTCCCATGCTCTAATAATTTCTATCTCTCGTGGTGCACTTGGAAGCCTTGATGCAAAACAAGTTGTTTGTAAACCATCTAAGATATCATCAACTCATGATATCCCTTCCAACATTGCAAATTCTGTGTGGTCATCAATATTGGGAAGAGTAACAGAATTAAGCATATGTGCTATATCTGTTGCATTTTTAGGTTACATGGATGAGCCGACATTTACATGAGGAACGTTACATGGATGAGAAACGTTACGTAGCATTACAGCATCTCCCTCATAATCAACAATAATATTTTAGCCGACATTTACATGAGGAACGTTACAGAACGTTACAGATCTCCCCCATACTGGATTGTAGAGCGCCTCTCGGCGCAATCAAAATGAATTTGATTTCTTTAAAAATACATTAATAAATCCAAACTTAAAATAAATATATATTTTATAAATGAAAAATTAAAAAATTTAAACTAATATTAAAACTAAATCTCAAAAACAAGTTCTTAATAAATTATATTATATAAGAGAGTAACTTTATTTATTAAAATATAATAATTATTGTATTAAAAAATAAAACAAATTTTTAACAAATTATATCACATACAAGAGTAACTTTATTTTTTAAAATATAATAATTATTATATTAAAAAATTAAAAATAAATTCTTAATATCTTATATTATATACCAAAGTAACTTTATTTTTAAAAAATTATAATGTATTAAAAAATATAATATTTACTGTATTAAAAATTTATATGACTGAAAATAACACTGAAAGTCCTTTCAGAATTTCAAGTAAAAAAAATTATATGATTGAAAATAACAGTGAAAATCAGAATTTAAAAGAAGAAATATATGTATTAAAAAGTATGTGATTCAAATAATTATGAAAGTAAGAATTTAAAAGTAATGGAAAGGGATTAACAATTTTTTAATAAATTATATTACAAACAGGAGTAACTTTATTTTTTTTAAATATAATAAATTTTTTTTTAAATATAATAATTATTGTATTAAAAAATTAAAAATAAATTTTTAGTAACTTATATTATATACCAGAGTAACTTTATTTTTTAAAAATTATAATAATTACTGTATTAAAAATATAATATTTACTGTATTAAAAATTTATATGACTGAAAATAACATTGAAAGTCAGAATTTAAAAGTAAAAAAGTTTATATGATTGAAAATAACAGTGAAAATCAGAATTTAAAAGAAAAAATATATGTGATTGAAAATAACAATGAATGTCAGAATTTAAAAGTGAAAGGCATTATGTATTAAAAAGTATGTGATTGAAATAATTATGAAAGTAAGAATTTAAAAGTAATGCAAAGGGATTTATGTTGTTTACAGCTATCTGACTATGAGTAAAGCATTTTGGCCCAAAAAAATCAATATTTTCTGAAAACATTGATTCTTGCGACTCAAGTCTGGTTGATAGCATTGACCGGTGTCCACATCAAAGACATTTGTGTCTTTAATCACATTATTTGCATTTGGTGACAGAATTTCGTTGTATATATGTTATAAATTACTACAACGAACTCCAATAATTTAGGTCATATTTTATAGTTTCAAGGATTTTGATGGGTAGGAAAGCAGTGTTAACTATTCTGTAGGTTACTTGTTTCTTCACCTTTAGTATTAACAAAACATATCTGAAAACCTACACCAATTCCAGTAGCTAGCCTTTCTGAAAGCAATTCTTCAAATGATTTCAAAGATAATTGCATATAGTTATTTTTGTTTTATTGTAATTGTTCCTTCACTTTAATATTAATAAAACATATTTGAAAAGGTATACCAATTCCAATTCGAGTACTTGGCAATTCTTCAAATGATATCAAAGGTATTTGTACTGGTTTGTTTTTTGTTTTTTTTTTAATTAAGAAAATTGGCAACCAGAAACTAGACTGACTTGACCAGTAATCTCAGGTGTCAGGTGAACTAGTGACCTCTTTTACCTTTTATAACATGTGACTTCTTATTAAAAGAATTGTCAATAAATCACTCTGATGCAAACATTACTTATATTAAATCTCATTTATAAAGCGATCTTCTATTTCTATCATTTTAAGTGATTAGTTTAATCTCTCTTACTTGCTTTGTAATGTTTTTTACAGTCCGTTCATCTATTTCTGCTGAGGAAACATTAACATTAACAAGCAGAATTCAGTTATTTACAAATTACATGTATCTCACTGGTTCGTCTGAGAACATACAAATTACATGTTCAGACATTTAAAATAAAAACAGAAGAAGAAATGCCATATAAAAACAGAAGAAGAAATGAGATTGATGAATAAGCTTTCATTATAATTATCAAACGTGAAAAGCCAATCTCAGATAACGTATACTTGGTAGCCATTTCGTTCATTGAAATGGCATGACTATCACTATAAACATTGTGAGGTGTCCCATTTAAAAATTGGAAATTTCCTCGGCCTCGCTCAGCATGTGTGCTCCAATTCCCTTAGTCAACCAAAAAATGTTAAATGCGATAATAATAAAAAAAGTGAAGGAATAATATACAATTGTAACATGATTGAAGGTTACCAGGTTTAGAAATTCAGAACAAGATTCAGCGATCTGCAGTCGGGAATATCGCGGGAAGCGCCTGAACATGAAGAGAGAGAGCACCTCCTCTAAATATGTGAGATGGATCATTACAGGTTTAAGATAAGAGGCGGTGCTCTCTCTCTTCTTGTTCAGACTCTGGCCAGACCTAGACCTCCATTATCTGATAATCATAAACAAGGTTTATCGGCCTTGCAGCTCAACGAGAAAATAATGTGAAGAAATGGTAAACATACCCCGCGTATATATAATACTTTAAATCACTGTATGAAATGACATTCCCTCCGCTGCTGCTGCTGTAAATGCGATGGTCAATGATCAGTTAATTCAGACATTTCGGCCTGCCAATGGGCGTCTTCAGCCAATTGGACTTTTGGTTCGTTCATTGAATTCAATAAAATCTGGGCGTCTTCAGCCAATTGGAGTTTTGGTTCGTTGAATGAATTCAATAAAATATGATGAAATTTACGGAGGACTTGTTGGTAATGGAATCATTAATAATTAGTTCTGTTTTTTAATGATGTGAGTGTGGATATATGCCGACTTAATGTGCTCATGGTGGCGATCGCCTCTCACGGACATTGCATTTTATGTCAACCAAATAGTCTATGATGATTGTGGTCAATGTTCGTTGAGAATAAATTTTGGTTTATTAAACATAAAGAAATAGATTGTATAATTTGTTTTAAAATTATATTTTTATGTTTAAAGAGCTTGTACTTTGTTTTAAAATTGTATTTTTATGTTTAAAGAGTTTGCACATAAATTGTAACAAAGATTAAGAAACTGAGATCTAATGTGGGTGTACCCAGGGCACTCTAAGAGGAAGTGATTTTCATCCTCAATGTTCATATTCTCACAGAGATGACATATCTTTTTCACCTTTCCACCCATATTGTTTTAGGAAATGCCCAAAGACCTGTTTCACTATGGAGTGGAGCTCATGAGTTAGTTCTTATCTTGCCTATATTAAATTTTTTCTTTGAACTAGTTAAAAGAGAGAGATGCTTTTGATCTTCTAGAATAGGGTTGACGACCTCTTTATAATATCTTAATTTTGTTTAGCCTCTAAATATTTCTCATACCACATTTAATATTTTGCAATGCAATAGTTTCGTCCATTTCCCAATGATTTAAGGAGGCCCTCCTATCTTTAAACTCGCTGATTTTTGACATTTTTCACATGGATTTATTTTTTTTTAACACAAATATGTATCAAAAGTTTCATGTTTTTTATTGATCTCCGAATAGTTTAACACAATTAAGTATCAAAAGTTTCATGTTTTTTTTTATTGAGATCCTTCATAACAATAATAACAATATGCTTTTTCTAAATAAAAAAAAAATATTTTGTTTCTTTGTAATTGATTAATGAAGGATGCTAATGGTCAAGATTTTCAAAATATTATTTAGCTTCTTTTATTACTGGTTAATGTAGTATGTTAATGGCCAAATAGTAAAAATAAACATGCTAATTGCACAAGATTAAAGGTAAGGTGGTTTTTTTTTAATAACACTGATGAGCTAATTTGCATAGTTTGACAAGTATCAATTAGTAGGTTGTGTGTAGAGTTAATGGTTGATGAGTTAGTAAGTTAATTGGTTGTTCATTATATATGAGTGGTTTAATTGTTAGTGAGTATTGGTTTAGTAAGCTTGGGAGTTAAGGATTTGTAGGTTAGTGTTCAATGAGTAAGGGTTAGTAGGTTAATGTGTTTATTATCACATCATTTTCATTAATTTATGTAGATGGAAGGATTTACACAAAAGTCGTTATCAATCAATATATACGAACACACTGAAGTACATAAAGCATTAAATTATAAGATCGTATTATAGGTGAAGTATTTTCCCTATTCAAAGATCCTAGAATAGCTAAAGTCATGAACACCAATCATCCCTACATAATGGTGTACATATCAACCATTCTACATAATGGTGTACATATCAACCATTCATTGATAACTCTAAGGATAGGTGGTACATGGTATTCAATGTGCCCCCTCACAACAATAGTGAAGTCCATTTGTACTTCCTTAGGAAGATGCATGCTGAGTTTTTTTGGGGGGAATATGTAAACTATTTCCGTTATTTTCCATTCCAATGTATTGGGTTTGACATGCTTCAAAACCGGCAATGTGGAAGGAATAGAGATGCCAATTTCCAAGCCTCTCTATGGAGTAGGCCACTTCCTAGGGCATACTTCGGACCTGCAGAATAATTTCTTTCACATACACAATATGAGATTCCGACAAACAAATATTGGGCTAAAAATAGTCTTCACATAGATTGCGCAAGAGAAATAAGAGAAGAATGGTTGAATAACAATATGATAAATCTTTCATTAATGTTTATTCACATTATGGGTGAATATATAATAAAACATCAATGAATAATTTGAATACCTACACAGGTAGTTGAATCTACCAACCTAGAGAGACTCTAGAGCTAACTAGGAGTGGAAAAATCACCATTATAGCTAACTAGTGCAACTGTAGATCACTAAAATAGTTGATAACCAGTTACAATAAGTTAAAATCAGTTAATTGAAGAGGGTAGGTGAACAAAGGCGCATATATTCTCTTGAATCATGCAAACTGGTGCTAGAGACACTCAAAGTGATTTAACTAATCGGGATCAAATTTTAACTAAGGATAATTGATGACCTACTAGAATCAACTCCTAGACACTACTGTTGGAACTCTGAGTGGGTTCCTATAAAATAGGGATTGATCCCTTGAGCTCCAAAATGCATGCACACAAGTGCAGTAAGTGGCATATATCCACAAGTTATGTCCCCCATCCACTAGTGAAGTGATGAGACCTTCTAAGCTAGGGAAATTAATAAAATATACTTTATGTGGTCAACGGAGACAAAGGGAGGATTAATAATAATCCAGACACCCCCCTTTAATCTTAATTTTAGACTACCTGGGCCCTGATAACTAACACCAATATTCACCCATTACAATCTAAATGTAAAAAATATTTATCCATGTAAAATGATGAAAAAAGTCAAAACCACATGGGGAAAATCCCTTCCTAAAAGATGGACATGAGATGCACCAAAAAATAAACTGCTCCAAATCCAAGTAGGTGTGAACTTGATTAGATTTCTGGAGGGATATTCTTCTTAGGAAGAAGAGGAATACACTCAGATTGATCATGAACATATACAACTACATAATAGTTTATGGGACCATGTAACGCAACTCAGATAATCTGACAAAAGAGAAAGAGATAGTGCTCATTCAAATTGATCTTGAAATCAGGTTCAAATGAGTCTTGATGTTCTTGATACTTCGAACCATGTGAAGTTGATTCAGCTCTAGATGAGAGGAGCATGCATCCAAGTGAATGCAAGAGGTCTCCGTCATTTGTAGCAGTGTGAGGAGATGAATATGTGGTTGAACAAGAAGAGATAGAAGACCTAGGACCATGGAGAGCGAATGATTGAGCTCCAAAACATGATGTATCTTCTAAAAATATCCATGAAATCAAAAAATGTAATATTTTCAATTCATATGAATATACTGAGATCGAATCCCCAACAACAATTTTGAAAGAGCCTTAAGGTGCTTGATTTTTCTCACAAAAATTGATGAGATCAGTTCCAAGCATAATTCATAGGTCTTGAATCTATGAATCCGTACCAATTAGGTGAGAGAATCAGTGGAGAGTTTTACAATAGTGGAGGTTTGAATCTCCTCTTCTGAAGTAGTTGAATGAAAACATGAGACATCAGATTTCTCAAAAAAATTGAGAGCAACAACATAATGATTCTGGTTTCGAATTGAATCAGTTGAAGACTTAGTGGGATGGAAGGACGGTTATTCAACAATGGAGGTTTGAATATCCTCTTCTGGAGTAGCTACATGAAAACATGAGACATCATATTTCTCAAAAATGTCGAGAGCAACAGTAGAATGAAACTGGTTTCGAATTGAATTAGTTGAAGACTCTTTCATTTCTTCATCTTCTTGAGAAATAATGGAGGATGGAATAACTTGAAAGGAGATGTCAGATGCGCTCTCCCAATGATTTGCACTAATCTCTTGATTCAGCTAGCCAAATGCTTTGTCCAATTCAGACCAAATTTTACTTGGAAATTCAACATCATCAATGACATAGCACATCCTTAGAGGAAAGGATAGACACATGGATCCATATTATCTGTCACGGTTATTCAACCAAATAGATTTCTCATCATCATATTCTTGCATTGCTACAGCTCCAATAGACACATCAAAGGGCTCATGGCTCTTAAGATATGCAATCATCTTCAATTTCCATTTAGGATAGTTGAATCATGATAAAATTGATATCAAATCCATATTGAAGATGTACAATAGAGGTTTATGCAATTTTTCTCTTCAAATTCAGGAACAACTTTGAATCCAAGAAGTTATATCATCTTGTCAAGTGAGAAATATCAAGCTGAAATAGAGGGTACAGATGGACGTTGCAAACCTTTGATATTCATCTAAACATATATCTCAAACCAGAGACTCAAATTGAATTCCGCAAAAAAACCCATTTCAGATCACAAAAATACATTTCAAACAAGATATAGTAGGCCCTCTAAGATGATCTATAGAGGTCGTGGTACCTCTTCAAAGTTGGGTAATATTTTCAAATTTTGTTGTTGAAATTGTACCTGCATAAAGGCTAGATTTTTTTTTATAGCCTCACCGAGATTTGATACCATATTAGATTCTGACAGGAAGACCTTGGGCCAAAAATAGTCTTCACATAGATTTCACAAGAAAAATAAGAGAAGAATGATTGAAGACCAATATGAGAAATCCTCCATTAACGATTATTCACATTATGGCTTAATATATAATACAACATCAATGAATAATTCGAATACCTACACAGGTAGTTGAATATGCCAACCTAGAAAGACTCTAGAGCTAATTAGGAGTGGGAAAATCACCATTATCATGCTAACTAGTGCAATTGCAGATCACTAAAATAGTTAACAAACTGTTACAATAAGTTAAAATCAATTACTATAAAGAGGGTAGTTGAACAAAGGTGCCTATATTCCCTTGATTCATGCAAACTTGCGCTAGAGACACTGAAAGTGATCTAACTGATGGGGATCATATTTTAACTAAGGATAACTGATGGCGTGACTGGACTCAACTACTTGACACTGGCGGTGGCACTCTGAGTGGGTTCCTATAAAATAGGAATTGATCCCTGGATCTCCAAATTGCATGGAAACAGGTGCAGTAAGTGGCATATATCCACTAGTTAAGTCCCCCATTAAGTAGTGAAGTGATGAGACCTCCCAAGCTAAGAAAATTAATCAAATAGACTTTGTGTCGTCAAAGGAGACAAAGGGAGGATTAATAATAAACCCAACACACATGATGCATTTAGACAATTGACCTAGTCCATGGGTCATCATACCGTCTTTGTTGTGGGTGGTGGCCAAAAAGAGGCATCACCTATTGATCAGAGATAACCATTACTTGCAAGTCAAGCATGACACTCAACCACTAGATCTCATACTTCACGTGGCCATTTCTATTATGGATTTTCCCATGATGGTTATTTGTATAATGTAATTACATTGCACTTAAAGGTATCGTGCAAACATGTTTGTTTCTTATGTCTTATAGATATATATCTAGTTTTGTAATATCCCACTTCTCTACCCCTATACTTGTAACATAAATCATAATTGTGTATCCACTCATGGCAAGGAGATCAAGCAGAGGCTCAAGTATGAATGTGAATTCCTAAGTTGTATTGTGAATTGTAGACTTAAGAGACTAAAGACTTACGGGAGTAAAATGATAGGGGCATGGATTCCACGATGTGAAGAAATGGAATGGCTAGGTAGTCATCAAATTATGATAGGTGCCATCCTGGTGTCGCGGGTACTTAACAAAGAAAATGACCTGTGATGACCCTTCAGTTTATAATGACATATAAATTATGACTTAAAAAGTTAGTCCTAGGTGGAGACACTGAAGAAACTTGTAGTCGACGCAAGGCATTAACGAACACCTAAGACTTCAGAATTAACATGAGGGTAGTTATTATAAAATACTAATAAGTAAAATTAATAAGTTAGTAGAAATGTCATTGATATCTTAAAGTGGGCAAATGATGCCAAGAGAATATTCAAGTTAATAAACTAAGTCGAGATTAATTATTTGAAGATACTTGAGTGAAAAATGACACAATAATTAGTTAAGTTGACTTAAGATTGATTATCTTAAGTTAAAGGTTACTAAAAATTAGTTAACTAGTTGAGTTAGCTAAAAGATAGGTTAAATCTTTAGTTAAAATACTTAAAGATTATTAAAGTTAAAGTTGACTAATTAAAGTTAACTAAGGTTAAATAAATCTAACTAATTAGAGTTAGTTAAATTAAAGTTAAGTTAATAAATACTTAAATAAAGTTAAGGAAGTTAAAGATTAAAATATTTATTGAGTCAATGAATAAAAATACTTGATTAGTTAAAGTTATCAAAAAATAATTAAATAAAATTAAGTTAATTCAAGGCTCATTAAAAACTTTTAAATGTTTTTTAAAAGATTTTAAAATGAGAATTTTCTAAAAAGTAAATAAGAAGGTCAATTTCCTTTTAAAAAGAAAAAAACTCAGTTAAGAGAAGGGGCCGTACGCTTTTTCTCCCCACTCGCACAATTCTTTTGTTCAGCTCAAGCCCTAGGAAGAAGCAAGGATTTGCTTGGGATTAAATATTTATTGGGCTGTGTAATTCAGAGGGA
>LPNX010314392.1:203509-227272 GCA_001517045.1 Pseudotsuga menziesii
TTTTTTTTCCTTTTCCTTTTATCTTTTTTTTTTCTTAACTTTTTGTTTTCCTTTTTCTTCTTTTTTTTTTAGGTTTTTCTTTTTCTTTTGGACAATGTCCAATATTTTAGGGAATCCCTAAAATAAGGCTATAAGCCGAAAATCATACAAGGTCTGAGAATTAAGGCCAAAGGCCCAGATCAGCCAAACGAGGCTCTGATACCACTTGAAGCGAATAATTATTCGCTTACACAAATAATATTGCCAAAAGACTTGGAATATTAAATAAGCCATAATAATATATAAATTGATGATAGAATAGATATGATGATAGATTACAAAGTGAGTGCTATATATATATATTAATCGTAAAGGCACTTTGGATACTATCAATGAAAGGATGCGTCATTTTAGAATTGTTTACTAATAACTATTTATTAATTATTAATTATGAATATCAATATGTATTAATATTGATAATTGATATTGATATTTAATAGTTATTATTAATTATATAATAGTTATTTAGTGATTATTTATTATATATATATTTGTTCATTACACAAGAGTAGCAACAACAAAGACAATTAAGCACGCATGGGATACATTGGAAAAAGCCTATTAAGGCTTGGACAAAGTAATGACTTCTAGATTGAAAATTCTTAGAAGATAGTTTGAATCTCTTTTAATGAAAGATACAGAGTGTGTTGAATTATTATACACTAGAGTTATTGGTCTGATAAATAAGCTAAAATCTCATGGAGAAAATATAGAAGACAAAATGATTATTGAAAAAATTCTTAGAAGTCTACCAGCGAGATTTGAATCCTTCGTCGTGAAGAAAATGAAAACCTCTCGTAGTTTTCCATTGATGAATTACAAGCCACACTTATCAATCGTGAACATATAATCAATAGATCAAACACATCATTAGAAGGTGCATTTGCAACACAATCATCTATAAGTCGTGGAAGGAGCAAGGGGAGATATAATTCTAGAGGCACATAAATAAATTTTTCAAGAGGAGGAAACAACAACACTCCCACGAATGTCATTAGTAGATCACAGAATCAGAACCCCAGCCAGCCAAGTGGTCACAGGTTTTATAAGTAAAAAGCACAATGCCATTAATGCAGGATATTAGGTCATTATGTGTATGCATGAAGGAAGAGGCAATATGAGCAAAGGTGTAACCTACCTAGAACTAAAAACATTTTATTTTTGAGAAGACATTACTTAAAAAATATTGTAAAATTTTATGTTGTTGACCAAGGATGGTCAAAGATGACTGTAATTGAATTATTTTATTATTTAATAATTAAAAAGAAGAGACACCTATCCAAAGAAGACTGTTGAAGAGTGTTCATTGGCCCACTAGGAGCATTGATCTGCTGTAGAAGGCCAAAATGACAAATGGAAACAACAACATTCACTTTCTAGATGTTGTAGGAAGAAACATCCCTATAATTGTGGTCTTGTTCCCAAGAAAAGATGAACTTAGCAGGTGGCTCATTTAATTACAAAACTAATCCAAAGACCTAGACAAGCTTATATATACCATTGAATGAGGAGGAGGCTCACTACATTCTAAGTGATTACAGCCTTGTGGTTTTACTAGAAACTAAAAAAGTTAGGCACACAAGAGAAATTCAATGAGGGGAAAGCTAGAGTGAATTGGTAAGAGTTTATGTCTGCAAGTGTGAATCCTAGGTTACAGAGAGTTCTATATAGGATTCTACACATCATCTTTGTCCTGGTGGTTCAATGAACAGGCTTGGGGGTTTTAAAGCAAGTGATCTTGGATGCTTCTAGGAGATGGTTGGGAGGAACGGTCTTCTTTGGGTGTTTGTCCACTTCGACAGTTAACAGGTTCTATTTGTTATTGACCAAGGGATTAAGGTCATGTGTTATTTACAATGGTGTTATTTACCATGTGTTATTGACCATGGTTGCCACTGTCGCTACTGTCGTGACCATGGTTACCATTGTTTCTACTATCGCGCTAGGGCTTGAGGCCATGTGTTATTGACCATGGTCACCACTAAACCTTTGTTAAACCTTGACAACCATCCTTGGTCTGTGTTAGAGGCCTCCCTTACCCTCCACTAGCCATAGGTAAGGAGCCTAAGACCTCATAATGGAACCCATGATCTTAAGAAGAAAGTAGTGGTGAAGACTATATTGTAAAAATACTCGTACATGTGTGAATATCAAGACATTGTTGAAGAACGCTAGTCATTAAATGGGATAAACGTTAGTGAGTTAATTGTGTAAATGTTAGGCAGCAGCGTGCATGTGTTCTTATGCACATATGCCTAGACATGTATGTACGCTCCTATAAACGCACACACGCTCTTAGCCATGCATGTATGCACCTATTTCTAGTTAAAAAAAATAGAGATCTTCTTTCCTGGGTTTTCTACTATTTTTCACAGGTTTTCTACCACTGTTCGCACGTTTTGTGCTCTTGAAATTTGCAAATTGGCTCACACTCAATCATCAATTGGACACTCTTTGATCTATTGGATATAAGATCACTCTTGGAATCTAACAAACATCTTCAGTGGTCTTGGAAGTTAGTGGATACATTCAACCTACAAGTTTTCATTGCAAGAAGAGATCATTTTGAGTAGGTACGATGAATTGTAAATAATTGTTTTCATTCACAAGATTTGAGATCATTTCATTGATTTATGTTTTATCATATGCCTACAACAATATCTCTCTCATAGACAAAAATTAATTTCACAACAAGAATTCCCAACTTCACATCTAAACAAGTCTCACATTCTTCATACAAGATGAAGTATGCAATGTTAACTAATAATGATTTGCACATGAGTATATTTTTATTTTACACAATGATGGCATGGATGACATTATCTCTTGAGACTCTTCAGTTTGAAAAAAAAACCTTTGAAGCAATCATGGAAGACTATCCATATTGAATAGTTCACCAAGTTGTCCATATTCTCTATACAAGATGAAGTATGCAATGTATACCAATACTAATTTGCACAAGAATATATTTTGATTTCCCACAAGGATGGCATAGATGAGGTTCTCTCTTGAGACTCTTCAATTTGTATAAAAACCTTGGAAGCAATCCTGGGAGAGGGTCCATATTGAATAGTTCACCAAATTTTTCATGCTCTCTTCTTTATGCTACATTTATCATAACATGTCTTTGAGCTTGACAGCGATGCCTCTACCTCATGATTTCTCCTTCCTTCGGGGGATTTGCAACCTCCTCATTGTGTAATTAGTCAATTTGTTCTCTTTAGTTAGTGTAACTTAATGAGTGTAATTTATTCAATTTATTCCCAAGACATCCAAAACCAACTTGTGTCTTCCCCCACAACTAATGTGGCATAATACGTGTAATGTGATCTCGTCCAAAGGTGTTGGAAATGAAGAATATTTCACTCATATTCTTATGACTTCCACTAATTTTTGAACACAGAGGAATTCATAATCCTATAGTTGTAATACCTGCAAACTTGACTCTATTTACTTGACTCAAATAGAGTATAGAAATGAAACTTTAGTTCAAACATAAAGAGCAACCTTTAATCAATGTTTATGTATCAGTGCCAATAATTACCATACTAACATATATGTAATTTAGTTAATTATGTTGGAACGTGTCATGTTTCTTGTATAATGGAACTAATACCTTATTTGTTGCTTCTTATGCAAAGGTAGACCTCATATTTTTGATAAAGAAACTTTTGGATATGGGAAACTCACGTAACAGAGTAAGAAAAACTAGAAGGAATATGCCCATTGAAAAGGAAAACTAGGTAAGAGAAAAGGACAGGTTGGAAATGGACAGAGTCAGACATGGTCCAGACATTTCCACTGATATTGCGACCGATACTAACATAGTTGATGACAGAACAACCTCTAGTTCAGAACCATGTACCCAACTCAAATTCCAACATCGAAACAGTCTCCAACCAAAAATGCATCAATGAGCCATGATGAATCTCTTGAAGACATAGGTATATTGAGAGACATCGAGTATCAAGCATTGGACATAGGAGCAATGATTAATTTGAAATATCTCCAAGAAGACCAAAACCATGTCGAGCACACTCCCATTATGGACCACCATGTGAATGAAGCACCACAACAAAGAAGCTCTGGGATTCGTAGCTCATATCCACCTTTCCTACCTTGACTCTCTAGTGCAAGAAAAAGGACTCCTAGACGTATCCATGTGGATGAAAGTTGTCCGTTAGGCCTTGAAGGTAAGTTTCCCAAATGCAATATCGATTGGCAATTTAGCAAATTAATGAAGGAATATTTTGAATCCAAAGGTGATGTAGGTAAATGTCAATTATTACTATGTTTGTTAAAGTCAAATTTTTTAGTTGTTGTTAAGAGAATTTCGGGCATAAATATGGTTGGAAGTTCAGAGGATAATAGTCATATTGTTAGAAATATCCAATTTTCTTTTAACGCGATTGGGAAGACATCTCATACTAAATATATTTGTGCGGCTTGTCGTGTGTTATCAGAATCAGTTGTAAGAAAGTCCACATGGAAACACTGCCGCCTTTCACACACTTCTCACATACTTAAATTAAATAGAAAAATTGTTAGGAAGTACTCTGTTATAAGAGAAAATATTCATATTCTAGGTGGAAAATATTGTTGGGATTTTGTCGGTAGTTTGTCTCGTCAAGATATGAAGCTAATTGATGCTATTAAGGACTTAGTACAAAAGTTCTGGCATGATCATACCAGACCCTCGTCTAACCAAAGAGATGTGCTAAAGCTAAGAAAAGGTTCTACTGAATGTGAACCTCACATCAAACACTTCCTTGACACGACAAAGAATGAACTCTATGAGAGATTCAAGAACGAGCACACACCATTGAAGATGGGCCAAAGGTCCTTTGAGAAATGTAAACCATGGTACATTCGTATATGCATTGATTGAGACACATGTTGTTGTAGATACCATGTAGAATATGAATATTTTTATGACACGTATAAACATATATTTTGTAATTTGCATACTAACATTGAGTAGGGCTGCAATAAATCCGTAATATCACCGGATGCATCGAGAGATTTTATCGGTAGCGTCATGTGTCCAAGGCATGAAGGAAAAAAATACTATGGAAAACCATGTCTAAATGCAAGTGGACTACAAGCATTGTCAATTCCAACTTGGTCAATGAATGGGAATGTCAAACTAAATGTATTTTCCAGGAAAGACAAATTTTACTATGACTATCCCAAATAGTAATTTCTAGTCAATCTAAGAGTTCCAACAAGTACCTATATGATAGTCCTAAAAAAATATGGCATCTTGTACATGTTTTTTAGAGGTCTTTTTGGTATTTTAGCAGACTTGCAAATGTACTTGTATATCACTGTCAAAACTTATTATGTACGGCTGGAAATGTCAACGATATACATAGTCCTCTAGGACTGTGTATCTATCATAAATGAAGGAAACATTGAGGAGGGAGAGGGTAGGTGGTAGTATGTTGGTTCAATAGGATTTATGTTCAACAAAGGGCTAGATGACATTATTCATGAAATTCACCTTGAGGAGCAAAGAAAGTATTTAACTTTGTAGCTTTTGTGAGAGAGGAAGGCTAGGGATTGTGGAATTTGAGAAAACCTAAGGTTACTTGGTGTGCTTCTTGTGGAGGAGAGAGAAGGAAAAAATATTACACACTCGTAGAATGAGTGACCAACTTTAGTTAGAATTGATTCTTTTCTAGGAGTTGTTTGTAGCTAGGGTTTCAGAGAGCTTGTTATACCTAAATCTCATCACCCTCATGATATGAGATAGGTATTCCCTTAACTTCTCCAATCCCTCAAAGTTTTCCATAGATAAATGAAGGAATAAATTAACCCCTTAAAATTTTCCTTGTTTTGAGATGGTAACACTCCTCTCCCATTGACAAAAAGCGTTACCCAAGCCAGCACCGCTTCTGATACATGAGAAAGAAGTGGTGCCACCACTCCTGCCCTTACTACAAGAAGTGTTACCCCCATAACACCTCTTGTTTTCTTCATTGGAGGAGTAGTGCTTGAATTTTCAAGGTAAAAAGAGAAGCTTCGAGAGGCTTCTCGAAGCTCACCTCCATGGAGCCTCATCCCTATGGTTTAGGACCAGCTGGAGCTCGATATCCTCCCTTTTAGGATCTTATCTCCACATCACCCCTGATATCCTCACCATACCTATCCTCCCATGCCTTTAAATATTGGCTCAGCCCCCATGGGCAAAAGAGGAAGAATTGTGTTGCATACCCAAACTCTGTCAAAATCATTCAGGAGTCTTTGGAGACAAGGTGAAGTTAGAGGAAAGGAGCCATTAGGAGGAACTCTCAACACCAAGGCATGAAGGTTGTAGTATCTCCAATCATTTCTAATAAAAAATGTCTTTTATTTCCCATATTTACTATTTCATTTGTATGTATTGCTTGATTCCTTGGTCACACGCATAGATCTAGTTGATTATATTGTATGCTATCATGTTTCTCTTGTTGTTTTCCATATTTTACAGGTTCTTCTGCGAGGATAGCGAGGAAAACCTTTGAGAGAAGTATCATGGCATTCCATTCATGTAATGAACCAGATCTATGGGAAGTTTAACATTTGGTGTTTGTGTTTTGTTCTAGACCTAAGCCATTCAGATCTAGGGAACCAACTCTTGTCTACAGGAGGTGTGTATTTCCAGATAACAAATATTGACTTGTAGAGTCCTACGAGGGATGCTAAGGCTAGAGAAGGGGTTTTGAAAGGGGGCCAGGGTCTGATCCTATAGGTTGAGGATAGAAGTATGAGATTCCAATCTTAGGGTTAGGAAATGGGAGAGGAGAGGTGGAAAGGTAAGAAAGTAGGTTAGGAGATGGAGAAGGGAGGAAGGGTTTGGAAGGGTAGAAAGTTAGGGTTTTAGGTTAGGTTTCTCGTTAGGTCTAGTTCCTTAAGGTTTAGGTATGCAATAACAAGGCCGAAGATAGGTATGACAAGCCAAGACAACAAATGGAAGGGCTGAGGGGTGAAGGGAGGCTTGGAAAACTAGGAAAAGATCTCGATAAAATTATTTGGTAGCAAGAGGAATACTTCATGGGAAAATTTGCTAGATTGAAAAAATATTTGCACTATTATTTACAAGATCAGATATTTGGTATTTAAAATTATCATTGTTATTGTACACATTTATGCAGTTGTGTATTTTTTTTCTAACTGACCTACAATGTTAAACTTTTAATGCATTTTATTGTGAACATACATACTTTATTGCTTCGTCAACAATAAGTATCTCAAGCGCATCAACTGCAATCTACTATTGCATTCGACATAATGTATGCAAATATGTAATCAAAGGAAAATTAATATAAAGAGGTGCAAAATGATATATTCATATACGCAAATTTCAAATCATATATAGTAGTAGTGAAAATTGGAACATCGTTCCCAATGTCTATACAATGGAAACTCGTTCCCTATGCAAAATATGGCAACTCGTGCTGTATACAAAATATGGAAACTCGTGCCAAAATCCGAAATCATGGCTATTGTACATAGGAGGGTCTCTCAATCCTCATTCCCACCCTCCACTAGTACAAAATGAGAAATTAATGACTAAAAAAATGACTAAAATCTGGCTATAAATGACTGTTTTTGAGTTGGCGACTAATAGTAGCTAATTTTCACTATCTTATAGCTTGACTAACTTAGTCGTATTTCAATTAGTCATTAATATATTGACTTATTAGTCATTGATTTAGTCAATAGTCAATGATTTAGTCATTAATATTCAATGATTTAGTCACATATTTAGTCACCGATTTCAACAATTAATGACCAAATATACGACTTAACAAACTACTAGATAATATATTAACGACTAAGACAAATACGATTAAACATTAGTTGCGCTATAAGATATGGGAAAATAGCTACTAATAGTCGTATATATGCAAATTTATTTGTTTTTGTAGTCAGAAATTTATGATAGGGCACAAAGGAATCGAACCACCAACCTTTTGCCTATAATTAGGCAGGTGCTCTACAATTGAGATAACACCCTTTAAGAAGTTTTTATCACTTGATAATGATGATTTTTAAACAAATTTTGCATCATTCAAGAATACAAAATAATGATTATCAAGTAACTATAGATCCATAATGGCTTACCATGTACTAGTCCTTTAAGTATTTTTTGCACTTAATAAATGCATTTGAAAGACTTGAAGGGCTATTAAAAGGTAAGCCATTATGTATCTATAGTAACTCGATAATCATTATTGTGTATGCTTGAATGATGCAAAATACAAAAATCCCATAAATTTATAGGAATGACAAGCATACATCAAATGTTAAACTATCTATCGAGTCATCTAGAGTCATGCCAAGACATATGAATTTGACTGAAAATTCATAAGTAACTTGAAGATAGTGGTGGACGATGTCATGGAAAGGATAATTTTAGTTTATATAGAAGCAAAGGATGAACAAATGGAGAAACTCATCACCCAAAATGTATATAGAATAGTAAAAAGAAATATACAACTAATTCCATTTCACATCAAGAAGAATGGGCATTAACTCTATGTAATATTAGCCACTAGATAAATGGAAATTAAATGAGATGAAATATTAGCAACAATACCTTCAAGTTTGATTGATGACAATAAGTATGAATACTTATGTGATCATTTTATTCAAAGGTGACTTAAATAACCACTAACCTGCAATAAAGGAAAGAAACCATGTTCAGATTGATATATAAATAAAATAAAATAAAAGTTAAAGAAAATCAAATAAGCACGGTATAAACTGAAAATCATAAGCATGGTATAAACTGTTTTGAGGGGTAGCTTAGTAAGCATAACTGTGTTAGTAGGACAAGATAAAATACGCAATTTGTTGTTTATATGGCAGTCAATGTTTGTTGCAAACAATATGTCAATGACCACATAAACAAAAGTATAACTCAGTCATCAAGAATCATGAATCGGTTTGAAGAGCCACAGGTTGGACATCTACACAATGTTTAGAAAAGACATAACTATTAACACAAAATCGTTTGAACAATCACACAAGTCGGCTCCAAAATTTGGCTTAAACAAGTACATGTCGGCCCTAATTAGATTCATGTGTCATCCCCATAAGTCATCCAAAAAGTGTATAAATAAAAGCTAGACTAAGGGCTAGCAAAGGTGAAGAGGACAAGTCTGAGGCAACAAACCTAGCAACAGAGATGTGAGGAAGTAAAAGGGAGAATTGAGGGAAAGAAATGAAGGCTACATACCAAGGATGATAAAAAAGACATACCAGTCCTGTGTAAGTACATTTTTGGTATCATTTGTAATATTTTGATAAACCATAATGAGACTTGGTTTTAGGATCAGAGCTGGACTTGTTTGAGAAAATTTTTGTCACAAGTCTTGGACTAGTTGTCAACTGCTTAAAGGCTTGAGAATATCAAAGCACTAAGAAATAATTTATTACAAGATAATTTTGAAGAGGTAAAATGGACATGTTAAAAACTGATCTTAAGGGCTTCTTGAGGAATTTTAATACGAACTCATTGACTGTACACGTATTGCTGATAAGACCAATCTTGGGAATAAATAGAATATGCTAAGAGGATGAACCACTAGACCATCATTTAAGGGACTATTTGATTCTTGATAGTATATTTAGTACATTACTAATCAGTTTTATATACATAATATAATCTAGGATGGGGGATGGATTCACATTACTCATCCCCAAAACACACGAGCCCCATTTCTTGTTTAGTTCCCATTTTGAATTTGATTTCTCATTTCTTGTTTATGGTTATGTGGGCATATTGTAGGCATATTTTTCAAAAGTCGGGACCACAAGATTTCAATCTTGTAGGTACAAGTTAAGTCACAATTATCAGTGTTTTTTGTAGAGATGGAATACTTGTCATATGTTCACTAGTAGATTCAATAAACATTTATTACTTTGCTGGTTTAACATCTTCCAAGGGTTACAAAGCTAACAATTCAAGACAGATCCGACTGTTAAAAATGCAGTTCATCATATAAAACTCTAGAAACAAGAAAGGGTGGAATTGACAAGTCAAGGTGTTGCTACATTATGGGATGCATGATATAGATCTATGTTGAATTACCATGCGGGGTATATGATATTTCCACTATAGACCTCAATCCCTTCACAAGAAGGTGGAGTACCATTAGCAAGCCCAGATCTATAGAATCCATTTAATTGGCATTCATCTGACCAACAAACATATAAATTGGTATTTCCCACCTTCACCAAAGAGTAAGTTATGCAATTTCCAATAGTTACTTTTCATGAGGGATTGAATGTTTATTTTCATCAAACCCATACCTTCTGTGATATTGCAAAAGTAGCTTGTACTAGGGTCATCTCTTGAAACGGGACGAGTGTTGTTAAGAGCTCCCAAAGAACAATTCCAAAGATGTACACATCAAATTTTTTTGTATATGGATTTTCTTTGATAATATCTAGTGCCATCCAGGGGTAAGTACCCATAAAGCCTCTCATTTTGTCACATTGGGACTCCAAACATGACACCCCAAAATCAGCCACTTTCACACACATGTCATCACCCAAGAGGAGATTCTCTAACTTCAGATCCCTTTGCATTATACCTTGAGAATGAAGATATTTCATTCCCCGAGAAATATCTAGGGCCATATTCAAAATAAGTTTCAATGGAAGTGAATGTGGCTCCTGCTTTTGAAGGTATGTTCTCAATGAACCTCCAGGCAAATATTCAGTGATTATCCAAAGTACATGAGGCTTCTCTCATGCCATAACAAACTGCAAAATCCAATTACATCACTTAGTCAATTAACATGTTGAATAAAATGGCTACCTGCTTTGAGCATTCCATAGTGTTACTGCTTGTGTCACAATAAGGTTATTAGTTACGAAAACTACCTTCTTTGACGATTCCATAGTTTTATTGCGTGTGTCACATTAAGGTTATTAGTTACAAAATGTACAAGATACAATAACAACGACGATAATTCGTATAGGTGGTCATCGATGTAAAACAATTGTATTAGTTCTAACAATATTAAGACTTGGAAACCTGGAATGAAATTAAAATACTTATATCACATTTGTTTTGAAGAAATCTGGAATGAAATTAAAAATATTAAGCCTCACTTATGTCATATTTGTTTCTGCAAATGGAATTTATAGCAAATTCAAGCAGGAACACAATCAACAACCATAATTATAGAGAGATGAAAACCAAGCTGTTGTCAAATTAGAAGCAAAAATATGAAGTTGAAAAAAAAACAATAAATAAACAGATTGCAATGACTTCAAAATTCAATTGGTGAAATATGATGCTCAATTTGAAAGAATCTAGTTTTAACTTTAAACTAATGTGAAAAAACTACAAATACAGTTTTTACAAGAAACACAAGTAGTTAGTTAACTGGAAAATGATAAATAGGAAATAGAGAATCATCAAGGGAGTCCTACTAAGGACTAGGAACATCAGAAATCAACTTTATCAGAAAACTTACTACATTTTAGAACAAAATTTCTGCCTTTTGATTTAAAAGAAATTAAAAACTCACAATTAAGTTAAAATATATAAATTGGATATCTCCCAATCCCGCAAGGCTAATTTCATGAGCTATATTAATCATTTGCATTTAAGTTCTTAACCCCCCACTCCATGTTGTTGATCACATTGTAGGTCAAATAAGGTGAAACAAGTTGGCAAAAAAAGGCAATTAAAGGCCAGGAAGGACCTGGTAAGGCACCACACATGCCCAACCTATCTCTATACCATCATTTTGAATCAATTCCATTATTTCTTGGAGCCTGAGGGAAAAACAGAGCTCAATAATGGTAACTTCAACAAGCCTAGTATCAAGGTGGTAAGTTGTTCAAATTTAAGACCCATCTAGTTAACCTTCGCATTTGTCCTGCATTGGAGAAAATATCTATTCTAAGGCTAACCTTCTGGACTCATGGGAACTTGGTGTTTTTTTAAAGTTGAATCTTGGTTTTTGGGTGTGCTACTATATTGGGAAGGGGAGTTTCCTGATTGTCATATTCGGAAGCTTGTTGGACCTATCGACTTTGAGGAAATTGTGATAGTTTTGTGTAATAGGTTAGATGGATTTTTTTTGTCTATAGCTATGGTCCTTCTGTTAAATGTAAGAAGTAAGAGAAATCCAGTCATTTAGATGAATCCAATCTAGAGTTCATCGAATCCTTGTTGGAATCATTCTTCTTTCAGTGTTTGTAACTTTGTGTAAACAATACGCCGGGAACGATTCTGGTTTTTATTTCACAGGCCTAGACATTTCCTAAGAATCATGGACTGCTTAGGCAGCCATGGGAAATTTGAAAAGGGAAATTTATGATATTTAGAAGACCCTCTGGAGATAAGGAGAATACATAAATGAGAACAAAACCTCTATACCCTCCCTCTCCAATACTCTAAATAGTGCATCGGGCACCATTTTGTTTTTATTGCACAGACCTTGGCATTCCCAAGAATCATGGACTGCCTAAGGAGTCATGGGAATGGTCAAAGATCAATTTATGATATTCATAGGATTATCTAGAGACAGGAAGAGTATATAAATGAGAACATAAACTCTATACTATCCCTCTCCAAAATAGTTCATAGCAGTGAAAAAAAATTTAGTTCACAGAACTAAGTAGTCATGGACATTGTTCTACAACAAAGAAGACAAATACAAGCAATAGAGGTAGAGTGCTTGACACTCAAAGCATCCATTGAATGTATCAACAAAGGCACCCACTCAACAACTTTAAAGTTTAAACCCTTTCCCATCACTGAAATCCACCCCACTAGACACCAAGGAAGAAGAATTAATCTCTCAACTGTTCAATGACATTGAATTAGAGCACCAATGAATGCACAAGGTCATTGAAGATCCAAGAGAAGCTCACAATTAGCACTTCTTTCATTAAATTTATGTAATGTTGCTTAAATAAGTTAATTTGTTAGGTATCTAAGCTAGGAGAAGCTCACAATGATCAATTCTTTCATTAAATTTATGTAATGTTGCTTACATCAGTTTATTTGTTAGGTATATTTTAATGCTTGTATACCTTCAGTAATTTCAAAGAGTTCTCGAAGAAAGCTAGTAGTAATTTCTTGATAGCTTCTTGCTTTTTGGATATACTGGCATCTGTGTCCAGGACAACCTCTATTTTTTTACTACTCTATAGTATAGTTCGGCTATAGCATTTTTAATACAAACTCTTATCCGTTACTAATAAATATGAAAAAATTTGTCATTATGTTCAATCAATACAATTAAGAACAATCCATTTTAACTTCCATCATTAGGATCCAACCCAGTTGACACCAAGGAATAAGGTGACAATATTTCAACATTTCAAAGACATCAAGTTAGAGCACCAATGAATGCACCAATAAATGCACCAAGTTATTGAAGAGCTAGGAGAAGCTCACAATTAGGACTTCTTTCATTAAATTTATGTAATGTTGCTTAAATCAGTTAATTTGTTAGGTATCCGAGCCAAGAGAAGCTCACAATCAACACTTCTTTCATTAAATTTATGTAATGTTGCTTAAATCAGTTAATTTGTTAGGTATCCGAGCCAGGAGAAGCTCACAATCAACACTTCTTTCATTAAATTTATGTAAAATTGATTAAATCAGTTTATTTATTAGGTAACTTTTAATGGTTGTATACCTTCAGTAATTTCAAGGACTTCTCACAGAAAGCTAGTAGTCCTTTCTTGATAGCTTCTTTCTTTTTGGATATACTGGCATCTATGTCTAGGATAACCTCTATTTTTTTATTACTCTGTTGTACAGTTCATTTGCAACCTTTTTGATACAAACTCTTATCCATTACTGTTAAATATGACAAAATTTGTCATTATGTTCAATCAAGACAATTAAGAAAATTCCATTTAACTTCATATTTGACCCAAACATATGTGAAACTAAACATCAAGATCGAATAGATACATACAAATGGTTTTAACATTTAATTTTGAAACACAAAAAATTCTACAGGGAAAATTAATTCATCATTGTTTGTGATCCAACAAAATTTGAGTATTATTTTAAGATTCACTGTATGTAGCAACTAAGCATATGGAAAACAATGAATAGTCATTGCAGAAGCTATAAGTTCATATAAAAATGTCCCACCTTGTTATTTGGAACCTTTAATTGGAATTGCTCCTCTCCAGAATGCAAAGGATTCAATCCTCTTGCAATTTGTTTACCAGAACCCCCTGCATCAGCCTTCATCACATGCAAACAAAATTTTGTTTTACTGAACATTAAAGGTGAAAAATTACACAATTTATCACATATAGAGCAATTATAATAAAAGTGAGCTTTTCTAATAAGTAATGAGTTATAAGTCCTAGAGAGAAAGCATGTACAAGAAAATATTTAGGCCTGTGCAATGACATTATTGATGAGTTGTTCAACCTTGTTGATACGGTCTAGAAGTCCTATTAACTCCACTTGCATGGTCGAAGAAAAATGGTCCACATCAGAATCTCTAGTTATCTGAATCCTGGCACCTGAGCGTTGCTGAATATACTTACTAGTTTCTCCACCTGTTCCAATGAGAAGACCAAAATTTAACAAAACAAGTAACCAAGGGTCCCCATTAGCAAAATCATATGACCTTTTGCAAATTTCCTCTCTTTGCATTGGCATGTATAAGACAATGTATTACATGAGATAAATGAGTTTTACCTTGGAATTTGGTACATCAAGTTTCCAATATCACCCTTGGAAATCAGAATATTGACTCTGTGGTGTTGCTGAATAAAATTCTCCAGATTACATATTTACAACAGACTGAGCTGAGTACTTTTGCATCAAACTTTGATCTGTGGCAAACAAAAGATGAATTAAAAAAATCAGTTGCTAAAAATTCTCTTTCCAACAAATCATGTTTGAATCTGACATATATCAATCCATTAACATACAGCCAAAAAGAGAGCTTACTTCTCCATATAAAACATCCTGTATATTATTTAAAGTTTTGACATTTGAAAGTAACTTCAACCCGCTACTTTCCTTTAGATTTTTTCAGCTATAAGAGAAGAAATTAGAAAACATGAAATTATCACAAGATTGTAATAATGAAATGCATTCAAAAGGCTACTATTATTCAAAATAGACACCATGTTTTCTTTAGTATAAGATCATTAGAAATTTCTCTGTTGACAAAATAAATTACTCTTGACATAACCTACTAATCAGTAAGTGATTCAATAAGATCAAAGTGATGACCTAAATAAAACAATGCAATTAAATTTATATCAGTATGATCCATATACTAAAATAGAGAGAATCTCTATAGTTAACTAATATAAACCTGTTTGAATGGATTTGATGCATACCAAACTTTTGTAAGATGGAAATACTACTTGAAATAATTCCTGTAACTTTTACCAAGCATAGAGAAATTTCATGCATGAAGATGAAATATTAAAGTTAAAGAAGCCAAAAAAGAAAAAAGTTGTGATCTAAAAGAAAGTTTCCATAAAGACATATCATTACTCTGTTGTAGCAAAGATATTGTCTCAACAGAGAAGATCCCTGTAATTATTTGTACAGCTATCCATCAGCAGTAGAGATGAGTTCTCCTTGCAGAATTACCTACTTAATACTAAATACAATCGCCATGCATCTAGATATGAATAAAATTATCCAAAACAAGATCCAAGAGTGAAAACATGCATGATAGAGAAAACCTTGTGCTCGTCATTAGAGATTTTTTTCATGAATGTGCTAGTGATGATTGAAGAGTCTTCCAATATATCTTGTAAACATGTGTTAAGAGGCTTTGAATGTAACAAATATCGATATGAATTTACCTATATCATATTTGTTTCTGCAAACATAATTTATAGCAAATTCAAGCAGGTACACAATCAACAGCCAGAACTATAGAGAGATGAAAACCAAGCAGTTGTCAAATAAGAAGCAAAAATATGAAGTTGAAGAACAAAACAATAAATCAACAGATTGCAATGACTTCAAAATTCAATTGGTGAAACATGAAGCTCAATTTGACTCTTCAATCTAGTTTTAACTTTAAATTGACATGACAAAACTAAAAATACAAGTTTTACAAGAAAGAAAAGTAGTCAGTCAATTGGAAAATGATAAATAGGAAACAAAGAATCATCAAGGGAGTCCTACTAAGGACTAGGAACATTCAAAATCAAATTTATTAGAAAACTTACTACATTTTAGAAGAAAATTTCTACCTTTTGAATTAATAGAAATTAAAAAATCACAAGTAGGTTAAAATATATAAAATGGATTTTACATTATGTTGGCATGGTTCAGTCTTTAGTTGTAACTCGTAACCCGAAAAATAATATCCAAGAGAAAATGCCTGAAATAGCCTACATGTTAGATTATGTTAGCACAATCCAATCAATGTTTTCAAAAGCACCAATTTATAGAAGACGACATCTAAATGAAGAATTGATAATTATGTAGATTTAATTCAAATTTTCATATCAACTAAATTAAGATCTACATTGAAAACAAAACCACCAGAAATAGTTTGACAAAAGAGCATCTTGTAGTCAGGGACTCTGGCAGGATAGCTCAAAGTTCATGCAGGAGGTCTCAGGTCAATCCCCTGGGATGGCTGCCTTTGTTGTGTGCTTCACTAGATGTCTATACTTGGTGAAGCACCATAATCAACATTGACAGGTTTACATTGGGTGCAATCTGCGAAGTGCAGGGAAGTGCCTGGTGGTTTACAATTTCAATTAAGTATTATAAATAGTTGAAGAAGTGTTTTGAAGAGTACATTTGACTATCATAAGGGATGCAAAAAAATCATATTTTCTCAATAATGTGGGCAGACATGATGATCTGAGTTGTAAAGTGTTTTGGCACAAGTGTTAAGACTCAAATAAAGTATTGGACCTTTGAAGAGAAATAGCAGACTTGGAGAGCCTAGAACTAAAGAGAAAAAAAAGCATATCCCTTTGAAGTAAGAATAGGTCAGGAGAAGCCTTGAACAATTCTCCATGCAAGGTCTTGGCCTTTGGCATCCACATTTATCCTCCAAATTAGTATATTTTTGTGCCCATTTTTCTTCCTCACCATCCATACACCATTTGACATTTTTCCCATCAGGGGTTTCCATCCAACTAGAGAAGTAGGAAATTGCACCCAGTGGAGACAACTCGTGGACTCTGCTTGTAAATCTTAAGAGGCTCATCTGCAACGGCCAGAAGACATTCAAAATTGATATGAGAAAACCATCATATATGCATCCAATGGTGATTGTAGAAGTAATTGAGATGCTTCAGGAAAGACTTAGGGTTGTTCCCGGTGACTACCCAATGAGTATTGAAGCACATAAGAATGCCACTCTTTTTTCCAACATTCTTCTTCGAAGTACATTTTCTAGTAAACATGTAGAAGAAAACAATAGGGAAACAAACAATGGGAATTGAATTTTTTTATGCTAGAAAAATAGTTGAATTATTTTGCAAATAAGTTGTGTGCTTGCATGGTATGTCCAAGACAAATACAGTTACTTGTGACAGAGATACTATCACCAATTTTTTGTGTCATTTTTGGGGACTTTAATGCAAAAGTTATATAGAAAGATTTAGTACATGGCTCCACCGAACAACCACAAACCGCTGGGAAAACGGATATGGTAAGTAGAAGTATCAAAAATTTGTTGTAGAGTATAGTTGGTAACTTGGTACTTGACATAGTGGGACCTTGCTTTGTCACAAGAGGATTTTGCTTACAGTTCTAGTGTAAACAAATCCATTGGATGTATTACATGGAATAAATTCGAGAGTGGTTGCAAACTTAATGGAATTGTCAAATGATGCATTCATAAAATGTGTAGATTATCTCTGCCTATTATTTGTTTAATGTTGCACCCTGCTTCATGTAGAGGTTTTCTCGCTTTTTAAGCTCCTCTTGTTGCTTAGGCAGAGAAATTTTGGGAGGTTAATTTTATAAATTATCAAAGAACCAGTCATTTATCCTTTCCTTTTGTTATTTTCTGTCTCTGGAAATTTTATTGCGCAAAAGAGAACAACAATCACTTCAAGCTCACTGCAAGTGATGTCAAGAAGGAATTTGTTTACAGGGAGAACATGAAGGAGTTCACAGCTGTTGTTGCTAAATCGAAATAAACAGAATCCTCAACTACCACAAGCTTGCAACAATCAAGGACTGGCATAGGGCAGTGGGCAATAGTTGTGAGCTGTAACAACTACATCCATACATTGTATAGTCTGCACAACCAAGGTTTGAAAATATGACAGCAAGGGAACTTTTCTACAATGAAGCTATGGAAGTTTGTGTAGTCAACGCCAGCTAATATAAAACATAAGTAATGTTGTCATAAATTCTGCTAAAGCATCTCAAGAGATATGTTAGAAATGTTCCTTTTGAGTGCAATAATAAAATCTAAACCATATTGTCATTTCTTGGAGCATCTATTGGTATTATTTGAGGTCTATGGCTATCTTTCTGTCCCCTTTTATAAAGAATAAATATGATCTCATATGTGTTCCAATTGAATATTATATATAACTGGCATGGTTAAGAATTCATACAAAAGTATACTCTGGTCAAATAAAACATGTACTATCTAACTGGATACATACTCAGTATTTTGGAACAAAGAGTTAATCTATCAACATAGTGTACAATCACCCTTGGCGCAAAAGAAAATTAAAAAAAAATATGTTATTTTACAATAACACTAATTAATTATTATCACTTCATTGGCCAATCAAAATGAAAAGTTACGAAGATATTCACACCAGTCATCAGATACTGCTATAATTTATGTCTACTACTAATAATTATGGGATTTTGTTCTAGAACACCATCCATTATACAATATCAAATTCATCCAAGGATTTTTCTTTTTCTAGCAACATGCATGAATTACTATAATAATTATTTGATCTTGTAATTACTAAGAAGAAACTGAATGCAATTTTTCCCTGTACACCATGTATCTATTTATATTTTGTAAGCTAATTGTTATATTTGGAATTAAAATATCTAGTGATTGTTTTTCAGTAATAACACGTTACAATACCTGCGGGAAAATTCCCCAAATTTGTTTCTATGCGGCAAAGTGTAACATAAAAAAACTCAGGATGTTGCAGTGTTGAAACTACAGTCTTTCATGAATCAGAAGATACAAGAATATACAACAATAGCCTACCCATCTTTACATTTTCACAAACCGCCCTTTCTACAACGCATCTGATTTATTTGTTGTGTGCCCTCAGTAAAGATTGAGTTAGTTCTCTATAGGGTTTGAATCAGGAGGTATAGGTGAAACATCACCAGAAGCAATATGAGGACCTTGAATGGGTGTTGCTGCTAGTATGTCCTTCTATCAAGAGTCTCCATTTGTTTTCTTGTCTTATTCGCGAGGGCTCACCATTTCTTTTTCCACTTCTTCAATTTTTTCAGTTGTCCCTGGTGTTGTGCCAATAGGATTGACATGGTTTACAGATTCTAACATCTAGGAAGAGATTAAATATCTGGGTCCATACCATGAATTCCCACACTTCAAACACTCAAATCTAGAATGCACAAGTTGCATATCAGGAGGAAGTCCAATTATGAAAAATCCCTAATTTTATGGACAACGACATATCCTAAGTCCTGTCGTAGTTGGTATTTAGTAACCTCTACAATTCCCAAACCCCAAATCAGTGATTAACATGACAACTATTTCAATGAGTGGAAGCAATGAACAGACAAGCGGGAAGGGGGAACATCAAAATATGCTCAACCATTTTGGCACTACTTCAATGGTGACTTCCTGGAATGATCAACATTTCTCTGGGTTTTGGCGGGTTTGGCATATATCAATTAAATTTAGAAATGAAAAAAAAAACTCAAATATATATAAGAAAATCAATTAAAATATTCCTCTCCAAATTATAGATTTAGGGATGGAATAATGAAAATTGGTGGGAATTTTATTTTTTTGATGATGACCTTAAGTGACATTCATGAGACATTTTAGTAATAGATATTTTTGGTAGGTTAGCAATCCATTAAAGCAAATAATATCATGTATTTATTATTATGTTTTAAGTGTACATGATGACAACAATGGATTACTCTCATTGCACTCTCAATTATGATTTTTTCATTTAGATTTTTTGTTGTGGAAGATTCAATGTACCATACGTATAATATGGAGAGGAGAAAGAAGAATATGGAGGTGATTAAAGGATCCTCCTCTTTTCTCCCCCTTAAACCACAAAACACTCAAGGTCATCACTTGGTATTTCAAGCATCATTGAATTTCCAATGGTCACTCAAAGACATGAATGCAAATCTAGTGAGGGGAATATGCATTCTCAAGATTTGACTGATCATTCCTAGGTTAAGATGGATATGGGCTCATGTCCATACTCAATATCCCATGCATCCGTTGCACCATCTATTCTCAATGTGTTGTTACAATTTTACACGGATTTAAAGGATCACCCCAACTGAGTTGTACTGTAAAATAACATAGGTCCATCTTAAACCTGAATCTATAAATTTGTAGATATGAATAAAAGAATCCCATATGCAAAATACAAATGATACACATCTATTCCACTCGAGCTATATGCCATCATCTTGGTGTACTAGCTATTTACAAATATATTTTTCTTGATACAAATCTCATGCAATTTTACAAAATTCAGAATTGCAACTTTAATTTTCTCTTCAGTGTACATTTTCTAGCAAAAACCTAAATGAACTAAGATATTTCATGACTCAAATTTTCAAACACAAACTAAAACATTTGACTACATCTTGATTAATTTCAATTTTCCATTTTGATTCGAATAGAAGCGGTCTTATAGAGCATGTAGGAATCAAAGCACATTAAAAAAGAAACATATACATAAATAAAATGATAAATTAAAGATACATCATCATTAGAACAGATCTATAGCTATAGCTGCTTGTCATTCTAGTATTCGTGCTACTAGTGCTTCCCCCAAAAAATAATACCCAATAGAGCAGCAACCACTGCAATCGACCACATAGTAGTGGGTTGTCAAAGGGAATCTTCCTAATGCTTCCAACAACCCTCTCATAGAAAATATTTATCCCTAAATATGAATCCACCCAACCTTCATTCCCAAAACCCTCATTATCCAAACCATCATGCTTCAATTCCACATTTTCCTTAGTTTTCAAATCACAATTTTCTTTTTCGCCAACGCTCAAATACCTCGATTCATCAATGTTCCTTGAATTATCCTCCTCTTGTCTCAATTATTCGAACTATGGATCTCCTCGAAAGGATCCCCTTCTTCATTTTCTACATTGTTTTCGCTCAAACTCTCTAAACCCAGTAAATATCGTCAATGCCACAATGGTTTTCAGATTCAATTGGAAGGCCCTCATGGCAGCTCAACAAAAATTGAAGGTATCGGTCTCCAAACCATATAAACCCTATATGCAAACCCAATTCAATCCATTTTTAGTATATGTTGATGAATTTAGGGAGACATTAACCTTGTTTACTTACCCTATAGTAGCAATAAAGCCTCTCTTCTTGCAATTTTGTGCATATATGGAAAGTATAGGTATGTATTCTCCATCAAGCATGCCTCAAAGAGTTTTAAACCGTGGCAAAAGGGCTTGTTCATGTACCTTTGAACAAGTAGCATTTATCCTTAATTATAACCTTCATGTGCTAAAATTTATCCAACAATTAGCAGTCCTTTGCACAAGAAATGGTAGCAAGGAAGTTTTATGGGGTGTTGATTGTATGTTCTCAACCTTCATGCTATAAAAAAGATTCAATTAATAGTGGATTGACCCTCTCTCATTACATTTTGATTTGAGGGGATGACATTGGGTTAGCCAGGTTCAGCTTCACACAATAACTGACCAGTCCATAAGCTAGGGTATTTTAACCAATATTATCAGGGAAAAGTTAAAAATTCACAATAAACCAATAAAATTACCTGTGATTTTAACATACCTACCTAAGTTTCAGTATTATAACCAATATTATCAAGCAAAAGTTAAAAATTCACAATAAACCAATATGTGATTTTAACCTGCCTACCTAATTAGCTTCAGTATTATAACCAATATAATTAGGAAAAAGTAAAAAATTCACAGTACACCAAGAAACTTACCAACGATTTTAACGTCTTAGAAAATTTCCCTTGGCACGCGCTTAACGGTTTGCTTCAATGGTGAAGCAGGGATAAAGATGGTCAAGAGAAAATTCGTGCAATTTCTTTGTTGGATCTCTGAATATCAAGGTGGATGACACCAATATTACTAATAAAAGGTAGACAATTTACAAAATTTACACTTCATTGTCAAAATTGCAATTTTCTATGACACAATTAAAAATGACTAATTCATATTCTTTTAGCTAGTCATTTTTTATGTCGTGACTAAATTGGTCGTTTATGTTAGTCATTTTTAACTCTGTCACTTATTATCTAGCCATATTTGTTAACTTGTGACTAAATTAGTCGTTTATAGTTGGGTCAATCAAAATTGCTCATATTTAGTAATAAATCACTTGAAAAACCTACGGTGACTAGAATTTTTAGTCACATAGTAGCTAATTCCTCATTTTGTACTAGTGCTCGGAGCTCTCATCGGAGCTCTCAGGTGCACCTCCAAATCGATCTTCCTCTTCTTCAAGCTAGATGAGGCTCGTTCCTTCTGGCCATTTCGACCACCTCCCCTTGAGCTCTGAAACGACAAAAATCAAATGTCAACTTCTACAAGAAATTATATAAGTATAAAACATAATTTAAAAATCAAAATTAAGTTTTCAAATCTTAAATAGCTCACCTCAAATGATACCGTAAGTGGTGAGCGGTGTATCCTCCTTCGTGATCCAAGTTTCTCAGCAATGCCACCCTACAAAATTTAAACAATAAGATAACTCATAAAATTTACTTCCTATGTTAATTTTCATTAATATGTGGCACAATATTTTCATAAACTAATCAATCTCACCGTGAACACAACAAGCTAGTCCTAAGGGCTGGCAGGTGGATCAATTGCCTGGTCCTAGGGGATGGCAAGTGGAGCAGTGGGCTAGATAACATGTTAGGATTATTAATCCTCCCTTGTCCAATTTGGTCATATGTCTAAATCAGGAGTCATGTCTAAATTGAGAGTCCATCCAGTCTATTTTTAGTCACTAGAACCATTGGGTCCACTTGGCCTAATTGGGGCACATGTTTCAATTAATAAAGTGTGGGGAACACTAATTGAGGCCTATTGCCATTGATTTCACCTGCATGCATCAGTTTAGGAGCCTCCTAGACCAATCCCTACAATTTAGGAGCCATTGGGAGTGCCGATACCAACCAAGGTCAGTTGATTTGAGTTGGTGACTAGTCAAGCTCAGTTAGGAGTCAGTTACATTCAGTTTTAGTCCTCTATATTCAATTAGCACTAGGTTTAGATGGATGCATGCAAAAGAGGCGCATTTCTCACCTACCACAATCAGTTACCCTCAGTCAACACTGAAGTAGACACTTGAGTTGTGTTTTAGAACTCCGTTGAACTCCGGTAATGGTTTAGACAAGGTCAGTTAACTATTGAGTCCTCCAACAGTGATTTAGACAAGGTCTTAGTTACCTATAGTCAAGTAGAGTCTAATCAATTAGAATTTCCTCATGTGGATTCAAATTGCATGTGGCTATTTAAGCCATTGTACTTCATTGTAATTATTATCTAATTACTCTTTGATTAATGAAAAGCATTCA
>LPNX010314392.1:227411-302407 GCA_001517045.1 Pseudotsuga menziesii
ATGGGAGGAAAGGGATGGATGGAACGAGGTGGGGAGGGATGTAGGGAAAGGGACATGTATGCCAAGGGCTACACCTGGCATATATGGTGGGAAAAATGCAGTCGATGGAGAGATAGTGACAATGGCGTGCCTATGTGCTCGGACCTGCATACATATTCATGGCCTCATATATTAGTACATAAAAAATATAACTTACAAAGCTAAGCCATCAAAACTGAAATTAATTTTATACTTTATTACACGATACCTACATAGGAGGGATCTGTTGATCCCTAGTGGGGATGGCTGGTCACTCACTCCTGCGGACACCTGTGCAAACATAAAAAATATTTAGATTCAATTACTAAATATTAACTATATTGGACGACAAGATTAACTACTAACATTACATTTAATTACTGAAAGAAAACTAACTATGTGTATGGTACTGCGATGTCCTCTGCAGCTGCCATGACTCCATTTAGGTTGAAGGAACCAACGTCTTCCCACTCGGGTGTTGGAGACTCAGCACTAAATAGCTATACATTAAAACAAATCAAGTCATCACTATATGATTCTAAGTTAAATTTATTAGAAATTATGAGATTTCATAACGTATAATCAATACTTGAACATTAAATAAAACAATAACTAACTTGCTGTAGGTAGCTCTCTGTGGCATGCTCCTACATGGGAACATGGCATGGATGCCCACAACAATAACAATGATGTGGCATTGGTCATGTCAAGATGGATGGATCATCTTGGATACCACCTGTAGTTTCTCTCCCTCTCCCACCACCAATAGACCGTGCAGAAGTGTGTCTCTTGGGGTGGTCCTAATCTCTCTATGAGGACATAGCCACAAATGCCGTATTCCTGAGAAGGTGCTGTGTGGTACATCTAACGAAATCATGGATCTCATCTAGCTTGCTACCTAACCCAAGGGGTTAAGGAAGCGGGTTTATCTCTCGCTTAGGTGGAGGAGGTCCTCTGAGTGGGTTTCGATGGGCGTGAGGTCGATCTTGGACTGAGCTAAAACCAATTCCCTGGAACTCAGTGATGTCGAAGGAGTTCACATGGAACCCTAACAAAAAATCGGCTCAGAGTTTCCTGAGAAAATACTGTGGGACCTTGACATTGTTGCCTGAAGGCTTGTCAAAAACCATGAACCATCTCTTCCTCCACTTTTCTCTCCATGGTTGGTAATTACACCAGTCCATGAAAACTCACCTCTTCCTCACATCTGGAGGCTGTCTTTTTCTCAGATCTATAAATTTGCTCCACAGTTGGGATTTTGTGATATTCAGGTTTTTTATATCTTCTTTGGATATAGCAGTGTCATAATGTTCTCTCATTCGAGCCCTATATTGGTTCAATTGGTTATATCACTGTGGGAAAAGTTTATAAACACGATTATGTTTTGTAGTGATGTGGCAAGGGAAACCCGAGAGGGTTCCCTAATGTTCTTCAGTTCATCACTCAATATCCTTAACTGGTTTAAATCCCCATGTAATTCATCTTCGGGGTTTTCTTGTGGTTCACCAAATCCATCTTCAGGGTTTTCTTCGTTTAATTCATGGTTTTTTAGGTCCTTTGATTGGTTTGTTTCACTCTTTTGTTGGGCTGGTTCATTTCTATTTGTCATTATGGTAGAGTTAATGTATCTGCAATATCAATTTTATTCTATTTCAATTCATTTGCAATTTTTTTTAATTTTAGATTTTATTTGAAAAATAATGAAAAACATAAAAAAAAAACAAGAAAATGCAAATAGTAATCCACCTATCTTATTCCAATGGTCGTGGGTGTCATTTTGGGGTGCTTGGAAAATTTTTTTAGCCTCTGTTGATGTCGTTTTTGGGTAGCTTGCGTGCTTGTGGGTTTGTTTTTTTATTTATAAAAAAAACAGGAGTGTGCATGCGTGTTTAGCCCGTATGCACTAAACACGCGTGCGCATGTACGCTCTCCTAATGTCGACATCAACAATCCAATGTGGAGGTTCGGTATAGCCGAAGCAGGAACACGTGCACGCATTTGAGTGTGCGTGCACCTTTCTGCTTTTTTCTAGTCGTGCGCTCCCATTGCATCATAATTGGGCAGCAACTTCTTGTGGGAACCCCAAAACAAAAGAAAAAACATATATAATTTATTATTATTTCTAAACAACACCATATAATTTTCATATGATACACAATGATCAATTTTATCTTGTCATAAATAGTAGATACCTTTTACCAATTGCATGCCCATCAATATTTTATCGTAGAAATTTATGTGCATCCATAAGTGTGTCAATGCAATGCCCAATGAATAGTCACATGACATATGATTCAGATTGAAGCACCTAATAATATCACTCCCATAATCCAACATTACTAGGATAGACCATAATGTCTGTTTCAAGTAGGAATTTGAGCCATTAAGGTTTGTTATCAACTAGTTGAGAAGAAGCTACCTATTTCTATTAACAAGTGTAAAACAAAATGAATCTCCCTACTTTTCCATAATTTTCATGGTTTTAGTCAATGCAAACCCTAATATCATGTTGTCAACAAACCTTGATAACAATACACCACTCCACACCATGTAATTCTATATAATAGTTTAAAATCCGTAGGAGAATCAATAAAAACACTCGTGCATGCACCATTGTAATGAATGCTAATGTTATCACATTCATTTGAAAATGCAACCAAGTGATCAATTGCAATGGTAACATCATGTCTTAAGAATCTAGTTAAGTGATCTTTGGATTTCATTAAAAGGGTTGGAGCTAGTCTAATATTTAGAGAAAATGGTAAATGTTAGGTGTGGCAAAATCATCCACATTATATTGAATTTTACCAAGCTTCTTAGTTACCCTTTGATACTATTAATAATGCTTATAGGATTTAGTTAACTAAGTAAGTTTCCAATAGTAGTGGAACGTGCATATTGGGAAATAATAAACCTTGAATTAGTCTTAATAAACAAGGTAAAAGTCATAATTATTGCAGAGTTAACCTTAGAGCTAGAGATTTATATTTCAACGTTTGAGAGAGTAGTAGTTACAAGGATTTGAAAATGAAGCAAGATTTTCCTTTTCCATTCGATATTGGTAATAGGACCAACCTTATGATGTTCAAATCACATTATTTGATATTGTCTCAAAGAGTGATCATAAACCAAAATCACAAAAAAGGAAGAATTAAATAAAACACAACAAAACACTCTTGTAGGATTGGTTAAGAGGAAAACAAAAATCAAATCTAGTGTTTTTAGATCCCTAAAATTAATATTTGCATGGAAATAGATTTGTTGGAATTGTTATAAGATCGTCAACATTATGGCTACTAGGTATTTTAAGTGTTTGCAAACTATTTTTTAAATAAACCATAGTTAGTGCTAAATTCATTAAGCACTTCAATTAGTATTTATTATGATAATTTAAATGCTAAAGTACATAAACCAAATATAATGTTGAAAAAAATAAATGAAAATAAAATTCCTCTATGAAAGAAACTAGATAACAAGAAGAAAACTCAAATTGTGAAAAACATCAAACTTCTACGTGGCAGTACTACTTTGATTAATGAGTTTTCAAGTTGAGATAATAAACCTTGAACTAATAAGATGATTTAATTCATGTGGGAGATCACAAACTAGGCTCCAATATTCAAAATTGATGGTCGATTAGCGTGTAGCAAATATGAGGAATGGTACTCTATATCGTTTCCTATTCTTCTATTTGTGGGTTGCTACATGATCGAATTGAGAAAGAAATGATCATGGAAAAAAACTATAACTCAAATTATTATGAAATCTATGATTTTTTAGAGATGAGGAGGGGTATCAGGCATTGTGCAAGATACATCGAGGACATCCAAGAGTGTCATGGTTTACTAGTACATAAACTTGATAAATAAAAGTGAAATTGGTAAAGTAAAAATGAGGAATACATCTTGAATTTTTCGTTGAAACAATTAGAAGCATAAATAAAACAATCAATTTTATACAATAAACAAGAAAAATTGCAGAGGATAATAATAATCTCAAAATGGATGATTTGGAAGAAAAAATAAAGGACTCAATGAAGAAGGGGGAGAGGAAATAAGAAAGAAAGCCATGGAAATATGTAGCTTACTCCAATTATCCTCCATTTCACTCTAGTGATTAATATGAGACACATGGGCCAAATCTCACCATAGTCTAACACAAGTTAAATGGATGTACAACTAACTACCTCCGAGAAAGATTTTTTTTTAGTTCAGATTAAAAACAAAAAACAATATGAATTCTAAATACTAGAATATATCATGGCAATATGTAAGATAATATACTTTCAAATATTAAGCATAAGAATAGCAATAATGAGATACCTAAGATATGAAGAAATAAGAAAACTCTTTTGGAACTTTTTGGATTATATATGTTTTCATTAACCTTTTATATTTTTGTTAGTTTAAATTAATATTGAAAATTGTGTTTTGTAACAATGGAGGTAATGAAATAAAAAAATATTGTGTTTTAAATCATATTTAACATTATAAATATATAAAATACATATTATAAATAATAAATCATATAATATTATAAATATATATTCAAAACGTTGTGATGAATTTATTATCATTAATAACAAGATAGGTAGAATAGTTTTGATATTTCATATGTTCCATGTTAAGTTAATCCTTTAATTCCAGGTAAGTAATTATTGATTAAAATTTTGTTTAAAATAATATTCTAATTTTTAAAGTTAGAAAAATAATATTTAAATTAATTTTCAAAAGATTTAGAAAATTTTTACTTAACATTTTGTATCATTAAAATTTAAATAAATAAATTTGATTTCTTCGAACCAACATTAATTAATCCAAACTTAAAATAAATATAATATAAATGAGAAATAAAAAGAAATTTAAACCATATTAAAACTAAATCTTAAAACCAAATTCTTAATAAATTATGTATGTGTCTTAATAAATTATGATACATACGAGAGTAACATTATTTTCGAAAAATTATATTAATCATTGTATTGAAAAATATAGTATTTACTACATTAAAAAATAATAATAATAATAAAAGTAAGAGTTTGAAAGTAAAGGGGACTGTATTAAAAAATATGTAGGATTAGAAATAATAATAAAAAATACGTATGATTGGAAATAATAAATCTTCAAATCACTGTCTGAAATGACATTCCCTCCGCTGGTGGAAATGAGATAAATGATAGATTGATTCAAACATGTCGGCCTACAAATGGGCGTCTTCAGCCAATTGGATTGGACTTTCGGTTCGTTGATTGAATTCAACAAGATATGATGAAATTTCTGGACAAGAATGTGATCCAGCTAGAAGTGTTACGGAAGACTCGTTGGTAATGAAACGCATTAGCCATTCGTGAGTGCGCCTGTAAAAATGCTAATTTGGACAGGATGTGCTCATGGTGGCTATCAAATTTTCTCCTGTCATGTCACGGAGAGATTGCATTTGATGTCAACCAAATCATCTATGATGTACTGCACTATAAGTTTAACTTCAATAAATTCAATGAGTTTATTTTTTTGTTAACACAAATAAGTCTCAAAAGCTTCATGCTTTTATATGGAGATCCTTCGTAACAAGTTTTTTCAAAAAATATTGATGAATAAAGTAGGTTAATGGCCTAAGATTTAAAAAAAAAAAATTATTTAGCTTCTTTTATTCTAGGTGAATGAAGTAGGTTAATCTTCCAAGGTATAAAGGTTAATGGCCAAAGACTAAATGTAAGGTGGCTTGTTTTTTCTTGAATAATATTGATGATCCAACTTGCATTTTCTCTCTCTTAGTTGGACAAGTTGATCCATTAGTAGGCAATGTGCGTAAGGAGGTAATGAGTAGATTATAAGTTAATGTTTGATGAGTTAATGGTTGACGAGTTAGTAAGTTAATTGGTTGTTAAGGATTTGTGGGTTAGTGTTCATTGGGTAATGGTTAGTAAGTTGGTGGGTTTATTATGTTAGAGCATCATACCACCATGTACCATTGTCACATACACCTAGGTCACATTTTCATTTGTGTCAAATGTCGATCAGATTCTACCAGGGTTCTGTCAGATGTGTCAAATGTCGACAATTTTACAAAAAAAAAAAATTGATCTTTTCATTCTGACGTATCCTGCCATGATGAACTATGATAATCACACCATTTCCCGGTAGGGTTTTGTTTGCTACGATCCCTCTTGTCTTTCTGAAAGTTCTTCTTTTGATGATCAGAATTTGATGAATTCTACTGAGAAGGAATCTTGAACTTGTCGGAGTTGGCTGGCGACTTCTTGTTAGATGTTCGATCTGTTCACTTGTTTGTGAAACATATCTGTCCTTTTTGTTTAGCTTCAATCTTACTGGCGTAATGAAATGAATTTGCAAGCGTGATGATAGACAGAAAATCCATCTCTTGTTGAATGTATAGGGATAAACCGTTGACGTACTTCAAAACAAGCAATTTCTCTTCTTCTTGGATGCCAAGTCTAGACATGAGTCGATAAAGCTCATCGGTACAACTCTGTATGGACTGGTCTTTCCACTGCCTTAGCTATTGCCACTTCTTGTACTGTTGTTCAATGTACTTTGGTAGATAGAACTCCTTTCAGACATATTCGACAAATTTTACCCCTGTGTTGATGGGGTCTTCTTATTTTTCCAATTTTTTCAATAGGTTCTCCGACTAGCAGTGTATGGAGGTTGACATCTTCAAGGACACAATGGTGATCTTTTCTAGTTTGAAGAGTTGATTGACTGCAAAGTAAGATTCCAATTGTTTCACCCAATTGTCGACGGATTCTGCGTCGATCTTGCCTTGAAGGTTCAGTGTGTCCAAAATCATTTGCACTTTGAAGGGGTTGATTTTATCGGAGTGAGATCGCGTCGAGGATTCCCCAGAGTTTGCAGTGACTCTCAAGAGAATCTTGCTGAACTAGGCAAACATTTCGGTTTGTTGGGGAGCTAGGGATTTTTCTATGAGTTTCTCTATCTCGTCAATTACATGTCTATTGTCTATTTATTTGGTCATCTTTTCTGAAGTCGAAGGAAGTTTCTGCTTGTGTTTCTGGGCTTGTGAACGTGTTTGAACAAGCATAAGTTAAATAAATTCGATAGAAGTGTTTATGCAACTTAAGCTCTAGAAAAGATCTTTCTCTGATACCAGTGGTCCATGTCATGCCCACGTGAACAATGGGGACCAAAGTCGATTGAATGAGTCAAGTTCTGTTGTGGCGGAAGCATATAAAGAGATACAGAAGAGCTGCAAAACACACTAGGTAGACAAGAAATATACACCTAGATAATATGCAATAATTTGAACCAATTTATTACTTCTAATTCATGAAAGATGGAGGAATCAAATATTGATCAGAGATATGTCTTTATTACATAATGTACATGCTTATATAGAGGATGCTGAGATGTTTGGGTGACTACCCGCTACGTTCAGTTACAAGAAGTTATAACGGTCATAAGTTCAACCATCACAGAGCATGTTGGTATGTTGTCGACTGCAAACTTGTCGAATGATCATGTCGAGGAAAACCTGTCGGTTGTTGATTTTCAAGGAGAACCTATTGAAGGAGAACCTGTCGGCTGCTGGTTGGATCCGCTTGATCCTAAATTTTCCTTCTTATTTTGAGGGAGGGTTTCCCCATGAGATTTTCCCCATTTCCTTGGTTTTTAAAAGTTATTATTTTTCATTTAGATTATATGGATGAACTTTGGCATTAGTTTCTAGGGCCTAGGTTATCCAAAGTCAAGATTAAGGGGGAGTGTTGGGATTATTACGAATCCTCCCTTTGACCACATAGTCTAATTGTCTATTTTCCTAGCTTAGAAGGTCCATCACACCACTAGTGCATGGAAGACACACATAGGGGTCATCTTCCACATACTGCACCTGATTGCATGATTTTATGTGCCTCAGGGACCAATATATACAATCCTATATGTACAATCAGTGTATTCCATATTATTGATTGATTCATGAATATAATCATATTATTCAAATTTTGTCCCATGTGTGTGCAATTCTGTCATGATTAATTGAATAGTCTATTCAAAACTCTTCTATCCCTTCTACAACATTCTCTTCCATTTAAATTCATGCATGTTGATGATCCTATGATTCACGAAATTTAACATGTTGTAGTAGAGAGCATGTACATGAGGCAAGGTTGATGGAAATATATTAAAAATGATGACCAAATGCAAGTCATTTTTTAACCTGCAAATATATATATATATATNAGGACCCTATAGAGGTTTGTAATTTTATTAATGATTTATTTGTATATGGTTGCATAGGTAGCATTGATATAATGGAATCTAAGATGAATCACATTATTTAAACCACAAAGGTCACACATATGGATAAATACCATGATGTTTAGAGCATACTAAGATTGGGGATGAAGAATGAGGAAGTTTCAAGCAAGAGAGATGGAGAATATTCAAAGAAGGAATCATGAAAGTATGTCAAGAAAGTGTATCTCTCATGTAGTAAAAATAAAACGTAATCTAGAGATAATATCATAAGCACTAGAGGAGGCCCAAAAGTGGAAGTAGAAGTAGAAGATAAAGTAGAAATGGAAAGTTGTAAAGTTTTGTGTGTGGAGCTCAGAAAGGAAAAAAAATGAATTATTATTTTTTCTAAATCATTATATAATCCTGGTTGTGGTTGAGATCAATAGACATATTTTGTCAAGCCTATATGATGTTTTATAATGTAGGCATGTTTGTGTTTTAATTTTATATGTAGTAGTTATTTTTTCGAAATTTCTTAGTAGAAACGAATGGGAAAATTGTTGAAGTAGATGACAAGGAAGATGAATATGTTTAAGAAATAATTAAAGGGGATAATGTTGGGAGTAATTCTTTTTCCATACCCTGAACTAGTCAGATCAAGTTAAGTTGCCCCACTTAATGATTTGCAGAGATAGACTACACAATTAATGTCTATAACTGAAATAATGGAGAGTATTAGTTTTGCATCATGGAAGCTCAACCATAATTATTTTTAGTTGGTGAAGGGGTGAGGCGGTAAAAAAATACATTGATTGTTTTTCACTAGGATTAATGGAACCAAATCAATCTCATCCATACATTAATTTAGCATCCACCTAATTGAATTCAGTGGCATGAAGTCGACCAAAGATGAAAAATTAAGTAAGTGTTAAGGATTATACATGGAAGGTTCAGTGATATTGGAAAAGCAACAAATTGGGAGTCGTCAGCACTATGTTTCATAGGATCCCCGATGAAGTTGGTTCAACAACTAGTTGGATATTGAAACATGGTCATCGAAGTTTCAAATGGGTGTTGATTAGGTGAGGCCCGATTAAGGAACCCTGACATGTATGACAGATCATCAGGGAGGGAGATGTATTGGTGTTTCCATATAGTTCAATAGTGTTGAAGGTCATGGAGGTGTCTTGATTGGACACGCATCACACATAGTTTTTTTTCAGTCAAAAATAGCATTTCCTTGATATTTTATTGAATCAAAGGTAACCTTGTACATGTTCAGTCAGCAATTCAAACCCCAATGGGTTAAATAGATCAAGAAATAAAAACATTACATGACAGTTCAAAACAAAATAAACAATACCCAAGCTATGTAAACAAAAATACACTAAGCACCTGGGTATCAATACATGTGAGGTCCTCTCATAAGAGAGGAATAAATAACATCAGTCAGATAATGTCCATAGAGAATATAACAAGAACCAAGACATCTTATCCAAACAGGTGTGTGACTCTCAAATATCGTGTAATAGCTGCTCAACATAACCAGATAAAGCTCAAAGAATCCATGAGATAAATAACTAAAACAGAATGTACATATTCTAAAATAGCTGAAATGAGTCTTCCCCAATAATCTCATCATCATATGATTCTATAAGTAAGAGATGACCAGGTTCCAAACACAACCCTTCTTGGATAAGATGTCTTCCCTCTTGTTATGTTCCCTATAGAGATGACTGAAATCCACCCAGGTGAATGAGGACATAAGAATTCTGGTGTTGTAGCACCAAGCTTCAAGGTTCACCATGTCAAAGGTGGATTCCCCCTTTTCCCATTTTATAATCCCATAGGAGTCGCCAAAGATATGTAGGTAAGGAAACCCAATATATTTGGCGAACTGTAATGATGCCGAGAGTGCTAAAAGTTCAGCTCTTGTATTAGTGCTGCTCCCACAGCCAAGTTTAAAAGCAAAATGATGATGTTCATTTAACCAAATAGACATACCTGCTCCACCAATGTGTTTTGCTGCAGCTCCATCAAAGAAAACCATAGGAAATTTAGAGGCAGGAGGCTTCCCTATGTTACAGATTTTGTTCCTAGGATTCAAAGGTGGTTTATAAGAATTTACCTCATCAAGTATGATATGTAATAGGCCAGCCATATTAGGAGTTAGATCTTCAAATAATTTGCAGTTCCTAGCCTTCCAGATATTCCAGATAAGAAAAAGAGGCAAGTACTGTAAGGATCCTCCCTTAGATACCCAGTTTGTGAGATTTTCCATCAGGGTAGGAGCAGTCCAAAGTAAGTGCACATCATACAGACAATTGAGTCTCCAAATCATCTTTTTCACAAATAGGGATCTTATGAAAAGATGATCCACAGATTCAGCTTCTCCATTGCATAAACAACACCTATTGGGACCATGCCAACCTTTCTTGCACAAAGTATCCCAGGTGTTTATTTTCCTATTGCAAGTGAGCCAGATAAAACACTTCAGCTTGTTCAGAATATTTAAGTGCCAGATATTCAAAATGATATCATTGTCCATGATAGTCCTATGATAAGAGACAATAAGATCATAAGATTTTTTAGTTGTCACCATCCCCATCTGATTGTCATACAACCAAAGTAGTTTATCCTCAGTGGTCGCAATCCTTATACCCCCATGAGTCAAGCCTTTGAAATATAAACACCATTGAGCAGCCCAATCTCCAGCCAAATACATATCTGATGCAGTGTACCAATTAGAACCGTCAGTACCACAAGCATCCAAATTTTGTGCCTCAGCAAGATTTGATATCCCTAGATCATTGAGGTAATATATGAGCTCCTCAGATAATAGGTACCGTGTTTTGTGCCCAGCAATAGGATCCACACCCACCTTAATATTTAAACCATTCCCCACCTTCCAACCCAATTGACAAGTAATCCTTAAAAAAATCCTTATAAACCCATTCAAAAATTAAGAAGTACCAGTAATATTGAATTTTCGATCTTGAATCCAGTATTCTAAGGGTCTGTTCTTTAAGTATTTATGAGCAATTATTCTGCTCCAAATACCAGTACCATAAAGTAGCTGCCACATATTTTTCAATCTCAAAGATATACCCAACCATTCAAGGTTGTTTATATCCTAGCAACCATATTCAATAGGTAAGGAAAGAGTTTCCCAATCAGCCAAATGTGACTTCTGATATTCAGCAAAAGACCCCCATAGAAACGAGAAAATAGTTTTACGCAGTACATTCAGAATAGATTTAGGACATCTAGCCAATGCAAACCAATAGACTTCCAACCTTGTGAGAACAACTTTAATAGGAACTACCTTGCCACCAAGAGAGAGAAACCTGTAGGTCCATTTTTGGATCTTTTTTTCAAATAATTCAATCATCCAACATCAATCCGAGGTATGATACCCTAGTGGTTTAAGGCGATAGCCCAAATACTTAAAGCCCGAAGTAAGAGGGACCATCCTGAAAGGGAGCAGCTCAGCAATTTTGTTCCTGATATCAACATCAACATTCTGATATAGAAAGGATGATTTTTCCACACTGACAGCCATCCCTGAAGTTGAGCAGAATATATCCAGTGCATCTTTATAAGCACTTCATTCATCAACAGTGCCAATACCAATTAAGGTTACATCATCAAAAAATAACAAGTGTGTTATCGACAGATCAGGAGAGTACTGGAAGCCCTTTATAAGACCTTTTTGATGTGCACCCATAATAATATGGCTGAGGCTCTCAATAATAAATATGAATAAAAGGGGGGACAAAGGACAGCCTTGACGTAATCCCCTGGAAGCAGGAAAAAATTCCGAGGAAGAACCATTAACTAAAACAACAAAGCATGAGCTAGAAACACAGCCCACCCAGTAGGGGGATGTCTATCTGAATAAGCAAAAGTCTAATAAAGGTCTAGTTGACTCTATCAAAATATTTAACCAGGTCCAATTTTAAAACCAAGTCATTTGAGTTCTTAGTCTTGATGGAATGTAATAATTCCTGGGTAATGCCCACAGGTTCGGTTATCTATCTATCCTTGAGAAATCCAAATTGTTGGGCATAAATGGATTTGTTGAGTATAGGCTTCAGTCTAAGGGAAGCAATCTTTGAAATGACCTTGTAGACCAGGTTACATAAGGATATGGGACGGAAGTCAGCAAAAGTCAAGGGATTCTCACACTTAGGTATCAGGGTCAAGAAAGTAGAGTTAAGAGCTCCAGAAATATTTCCATGTAATCTATCCTCCTCCACATCCAGGACCAAGTCCCCTCCCACCAAATCAAAAAAGGCCAGGAAGAAATTGACAGGCCACCCATCTGGTCCCGGGCTCTTATGCTTCTTAAACCCTTTTAGTACAGCTTCAACTTCCTGGGCTGATATGGGCTTAAGGAAACAATCAATGTCTTCATCAGTAGTCATATTCGGGAAGAGTATGATAAATCTAAGTTGGTCAACAATATTTGTAGACTTGTCATCTCCAAAAAGATCACTAAAGTGCTATTTACCAAGATTTTTTAGTGCAGGGTCCTCAGCGACAGAATTACCTTCCAAATCGTTAAGGGACCAAATAATATTAACATTCCTTCTAGCAGATGCATATGAGTGAAACAATTTCGTATTTGCATCCCCTTCCTTTATCCACCGAACCCTACACTTCAGCCCCTGAGTAGTTAACTCATGGGCCCAGTATTTACCTTTCCTATCTTGAAGGATTTTCAGTTTATCAACATTTGAAGCCGGAATGATACCCGAGTCTTCCAATAAGATATTAGATATACCTTCATTGATTTCCAAGATCTGTTGTTTCCTTTCATGGTTCTTCACCCTCTCCCAGGATTTAACAGTACCTTTAAGTCTACGCAGCTTAAGAGTAAGAACATCCATATGTCTATAATCATCCATGTCCAGAGGGGCCTTCCACGAAGAAAGGATCAAATGAGCAAATTCCTCCTCCATAATCCAAGCTCTATTAAATTTAAAGGGCCAACATTATGAGAAAACATTCGAGCCCCATTCCATACAAATAGGATAGTGATCAGAAACATCAGTAGGGGTATCCCAAGTCCTGTAGTAAGAAAGGCATGGGAGAAGAGATTTAGATAAAAGAAACCTATCCATCCTTTTACAAATACCATCCTCCCTCGAGCGCCCATTTATCCCAGTGGGGCCAGGGAGATACATTGAAAGGTCCACCAACTTGTTGCAGGAAATGAGCTGAGAAAAAAAGGGGGCCAAGGGATCCATCCTTACTTTGATACCCCATACTTCAAAAGAAGATAAGGTAAAATTGAGGTCCCCTGCCAATAGTAAATTAGGTAGTCCTAATAGTCCACCAGCCACCAAATTATTCCAAAAAATAGTTCTTTGAGTGTAGGGACCGTAGAAATTAATAACTGTAAAAGTATCAGATAGATCTTTAAAGGAAGCTTTAAGAATGATGCTAGCCAAAGAGGTAAAAGCCTTACAATGGACCAAGTAAGGGTTCCATCCAGCAAGTAAGCCTCTAGAAAGGCCCGAAGCATTAGAAGCACAGAATTCCCAGCCAGGTTTAAGTTTGGAAAACAGAAGAAGATATTGTGAGTAACAACACATAGTCTCTTGAATAAGAATCATATCAAGTCTTAAGTCAGAGAATAATTTTCCAAGGGATTTTTGGTTGGATATCCCTCCAAACCCCCGAATGTTCATGGATAGAATTTTCATGGGGAAATGAGCTCCGTAGGTGTACTTTCTCTAAGAACCTTGGAGGGAACAGGAGATATATGTGCTTGTCTCACCACATTCTTGAGTCTAGTCAAAAGGGGAGTGTAAACCCCCGTATCCCCAGTCTCTTCCAAAGGAGGCTTCTTGGAATTCCTGATGGTCACATTCTTAAAGAGGATTGAGTCCAAGGGTAAAGTAGATGGAGAAATAGGAGTTTTGTTTGAAAATATCTAAAGAGCTATAATGAGGGAAGGGTCCTGGAAATACAGTGCTTCAGGAAGACTAGAAGAGGTGGTAATAGGTAATGGAGCAGTACTACCCAGTGGAGACAATGGGGGTGTAGATGATACGGAAGGGCCAGAAGAGGACTAAGGGAGAGAGGGATAGTGATCCAAGGTATAAGGGGGTGGACCATCTACAACAAACTGCTCAAAATAAGAATCTAGGGCATATGAATCCTCAAGGGTTTCCATAGGGCCATCTCGGGAGTGAAGAGCGAAGATTCCATATATTCTATATACATCAACTGGCCTTTCGAGAGATCTTCAAGGTAGAAGGTGAAGAGGAAACATAGATAATATCAATAGAATCCTCTAGAGGTACAACAGGTGAAGAGATGGCTGCAGGACGGGGTGGGTCAGGGACAGGTACGGAATTAAAACCACGCTTGGTAGGATGACCCGTGCAGAGGCAGTGACAAGTATTCTGAAGGTGTCCCGAATCATGACAATAATTACACCTAAACGACATATGCAGATAATCCAGTCTCTGGGTAAAAACCTTGTCTCCACAAACAATAACTAATTCAGGTATAAGGCTTGTTGCCGCCTTTCACACACCTGGGTTACAAGCCACTCGGTGTGTCCCTGGGGGCAAGTCTCGAGTCAAGGCTGTCACCTTGTTCTTGACTCCTCCGTTTAGGCTCAACTCCTAACAAAGCCAAGGGGGCTAGACCCTATTAAGTTACTAAGGCTAATTACTTAGTGTGATGGTGTTATATTGATTAAGTTGTTTAGGAGCTTTGAAATTAACCAGTGGAAACAAAAGANTAAAAGCACAGAAATGACACTCAATATATATATAATCGAAAGAAATAAATCACCAGTTCCTTAAATGGAGTCAATAGAGAAAATAATGTGCTTGCATGCACTTGAAATAATGTTTTGCAAATGTCTCTTGGTAGATTCTAAATTAATGTGGAATGTGAATGAATTAAATTAGGCAAAAAGGGGACTCTAGATATACCCGAGGGGTACTTGGAGTATGTCCAAAAGTGAACTTTCACGGCTACCTACAAGGTGTATGTGGTCTAAAATGGATTCTCGGAGACTATTTTTCATAACGCACCCATCAAGGTGTGATAGAGATCACCGCCTCGAGGTCACTTTCCAGTTGTTCCCACTCCTTTGGGTATTTTGCCACCGCTTACAGTTTGTTCGAGGCATTGTATTTTCTCCTAATGGTTTGTCAATTTGGGAGATGAAGACTAATTAATCTAGTCACTCAAGTGCTTTTGATGCATCTTGACTGATCGAACGAACCCCAGCCAAGTACAAAGCATACATACTAGAGTCTTCGTTATTTTTAGTAGATTTTAAGATAGGTGTTCTTGTTAAAAAGAAAACCCTCCAAGAACCTCTTTCGATCCAAGTGGATTTCAATCGGGGAATCAAGGAGGGGTTAATTATATTATGGATAATGAAACAATTGATTAAATAGGAATCAAAGATACACAATGCCGGTTTTCTAATTAGTCGTACCACACATCTCTTTCCCCTTGCGGGTCAATCGGGAAGTCCTGGGGTAAGTAGTATGATTAATTTTGAAATTAAAGTATGGAATAATGCAACATTATATCAAAGCATACAATCCTGCATGTCAGTACTAAACTAGAGCAAAAAAAAAAAGGGAAAAAAGCACAAAAGTGAAACGGACGCAAATCCCCCCTGGGGGATGGGGAGCGGGGTTGAAAGAGCCTACTCAAAAAATATTTTCCTTTAATATTATTGGTTACAATATCATAAATCTGAAATATCATAAACCTCATGGTCCTTATACGGAATGAAACCAAGATCTTACAACGTTCCAAATTTTTTAAATTTTAGTGAAAGGGGAGACCCCTGGGGGGATTTGAATGCTCCTGAGGCCAATTTCGAACAGAAGCTTCCACTATTTTCTGTTACACCTGATAAAAACCAGAATTAATGTTAGAATAACATATTCCCAAAAGCACTTTAAGAGTACCTTTGGATCAGCCTACCTTAACTCAAAAAAAGACTAAGTTAAAACTAGCTAAACAGATGAAAAAGGAACCAAGGAAAGCAAGCTTTCCTTGGGATATTGGCTTGATTTTTGTGCAGCCAATTAAATATGCACTGATTTATGGATTTAATCTTTTTTGAAACAGAAAGGAAATCTAGAGCATGCAACCTACTGATTTTCTTTAACTTGCCATGCAAAATGGACGATTTCCTTATGCTAGATCTAGAATGCTTAATGATACTTTTTCAGAATTGAGATCTATACTATGAACTTTGAAATAGAATATATATGTAGATTATACTTTGTCATAACAGATCCAAATGATAAAAAAGCTTTAGAACACAGTAACCAGGTAAGAAAATTGATTTTTTTTGAAGGAGAAAGAGAGAGAAAGAGTGTTGGAAGCTTGGGAATGTTGGGCTTTGGAGTCTTCTTTGGTGGAACACCAAGGGACTATGTCATTCATAAGATCTTGAAGATGAGAAAGATGCAAACCATCTCAAACTCTTCTACAAGCGAGATCACCTGCAACTTAGAAATCCTTGCACAAACAGATGGTTAAAACATGGGTGCTGCTGGAAGAGATAAATGGAAAGCATGCAATTAAACTTAACATACATACAACTCCAATAGATCTAAAACAAGCAGCTGTAAGAGAATAAATCAAACTAGAATAAACTCTTACCCTAACAGGAGGGAGCTCTCTCCTTCAAGGCCAACAATTGGCCAGCAAAAGCAATGATAAATAACATAGATTATACCTCATAAGCATTTGACAATCACCTTCCACACATGAAGAGCATTACACCATAGATCTTGCCTTCAAAGATTTTTTATTCCAGAATAATAAACAATAACATAGTACAAGAGTAACAGCACCTCAATCCAAGTTCTAACTAGCTTGGAAGAGGCAGCCTGAGCTTTATTTATACAAAAAACAGGAGATCCATCCCAGGGGGGACACAAATCCTAAGGATACAGACCACTACAACTGAGGGAGAGTTAATCAATGCTGATCTAAACCGGGGGGCTGATTGAGCTGACACATCAACCCACAGACTGACACATCAATCCACAGATCTTCCAGGAGAGCACACATGTGTGGAGGAGAGAGAGATGGCACAATTCCCCATAAAGGATGTTGAATATCAACTCTGGATCTGTCCATATCACCTCCTTCAGTCAAGGATTTGTTAGATCCAGTCAATCTGGTTCAGATCTGATTGATTTCAATCAAATTGGCCGAGAATCCACTGATCTAGGATTTTGGATTTGCTCCATTATTCATCAATTTATTAATTAAAATCATTAATAATTGATTTTTTTGGGTTTTCTGACCTGAGTGATGAAAAATCACTCAAAACCTGAAAAAAAGTGGGTCCATGGGTTTACATGGTGCTCTTAGCTTGAAAATGAGCACCTACATGACTGAAATTGATTATTTGGCCTAGTTTTATTACAAAACCAATTTTTCCAATCAAACTATTAAAATATAGCCTAAGTTTTGGAAAAGTTTAATTTTAATAAAAAAAACCGAAAAAATTAAAAATTTAAAAAAATGAAAAAACCTAGGGGGACTTAGACATGTTCATATGACTCGACCATGATGCCTAGCATGTTTATACATTGACACATAGACTCTAATAACCTCAAAATTCCTAAATTCCAAGCCGACCACCCCAACTTTGGAGGTATGGAGTGAAAAACTCAGAAATTATTAGTCGTTTATTCAACAACCAATAATAACCAAGGGAAAAAACACCCTGGGCTGATCGGATTAACAAATAAAGTCTAAGAGACCGAGTCTTTTACAGACACTATCATGCTAGAACATCTATTACAATTCCCCCATGGGGGTATGAACATGTGATATAATACAACAAGCACTTCCCAGAAGTAAGATTGAAGGGCTTCTGAAGTCCAAACAAGTTATCTTTGTCCAGTTCACCAGGCTCACTTGATAAAAAAACCACTACGTACAACTTAGGTGGTAACATTCTAGCTCCAACTGCGGGACGTGTGCTCGATCTGGTCCTTAAGGCAAGGAGAGGATATGAGAACACCAGAATCTCTGGTTTATATACCCTGTAAAAACATCTCAACTTGACAAGAAAACCTTAGTAGCACAAGCTTTATATAAAATCCAAATGAACCATTAAGATGATTTATTTAAACAAAATAAACGTAATTAACTAATGATTTTTTGTTGTTGTTATAGCTAAGTACAAAACATAAATGTAGAAAGTAAATGCTCTCTTTTAGGAGCTTATTTTCCTACTCTAAGCATGATATAAAAAGGTTAGGTGTAATAAAATGTCCAATGTAACCACCTAAGCATTTTATTAACATACAAAAAAAATTCCTTGTCTTTGGTTACCAGCCAAAGTAAGGATACCTTATTCAGAAAATGGAAACTTGCACGATGATTCAGAATGGGCATGATGGATGGGAGATCATAGGCATGAATAACATCATAAAAATTCTTCCCCAACTTGTATGTGATCATGCAGGTTGCTTCTATCCATGACTGGATAGGACTGATATACCAATCAGAATGATGAGGCAGACTGACTACATCATCATACTGATCACTGGGGCTTATCAAATGATAACTCGTTGCACAAGCCCCAAGTAACTCCAAATCATAAGGAACCTCTATATCTGAAAAATATGGTTGAGACTGATATTCCACTGACTGCATCACATCTGAATTTTCACAACACTATTTCTCAATGTCTTCATTACTAATACCCTTGTGCGGCTCTGCATGATATGAATCTAAATGATCACCTGAAAATTCTGAATGCTCCTCTTCCATACTGAGGTTTTCCAAGGCATCTAGATCCATGCTCCCCTCTATGGACGTATCGTAGATTGGAATTCCACAAATTTTTGAATAGATACTCCCCTTGCTGGACATACCATGGATGGAATTCTTAATAATATTTTCACAAGTTGGATTATCTATGAAATTCCAATAGTTATCACTCCCATCCATGCCATATGTGATGGATTCCCCATTGTTGATATCAAGTTCTCTTCGTCCTCATTACTGATACTGATATTTGGGTCAGACTGATCATATGGATAAACTTCATGCTCCTTTTCCATGTCAAAGTTTCCCAAGGCCACAAGGTCCATTCTCTCTCCTTTAGATATGCCATAGACAAGAGAATCAACAAAACCATCAAAAGTTTCTGGTTCATTATTTTCCTCTTTATTCATGTCATAGACTGGATTTTCCATGAATGTCAAGGACTCCTCATCAATATCTTTGTCGAAGATAAGGGAGTCTTCGTCACTTGTGTCATGCTCCAAGTTATACTTGTCCTCATTTTCATACTCATCTTCTTTAGAAAAAAGGTCATAAGGCAGTAAACCTTCTAGACTGTCATCATTATATGGAGAACAAGGTCTAGTGTCATCACACACCATACTGATCTTATCATAAGTTTTTTTATAGGCTTCTGTTATGATATCATGAAAATGATCTTCAATACTATCTTCAATCAAGGAAAGTTTTTGAACATACTTAATGGGATCACTTAGGATGTCTTGCTCAGTGGGTTCCTCTAAAGGGATTTCTGGAAAAATATCAGCATCGCAACACACTTGAGAATACCTCAAATCTTCAATGTTTTCAGCTATGGTGACATGAGGAGAGTCTTCAACAATGTTTTCAATCATGGCCTCCTCCTGAAGCTCTTCAATAGGATCATCCTAAGTGTCCTCATCTACAATGGAAGTCATGGGCTCCTTTATCTCATTTAGGTAGGTGAGGGTCCTTTCTACAATTGTCATCATATCTCCCTCACCATCATGCCACCTCTCAAAAAACATAGCACACAAATATCCATGGGAGGTAATGCATTTATCAGGAAGACCACAAAGCCACGTCCAAGCCTTATTTTTCAAAGAATGAGCAAAGATTCACATCACATTATCCCCATGAAGTATGTTGAGCTTTGTCACAAATGCAAAAACAAATATGATGTGACAAACAACTAAATGACCATTTTCATAAAAGGTCAGAGCCTGGGAATATCTTTCATCCTGGAGATATGGTTCATAGTTAGGAAAACCTGGGATGCTCAAGAAATCAATGGAAGGATATGCATTAGAAATTAGAGCACCATAATCTTCATCATCCATAATGGCCTATCAGTAGCATATATCAACCATGTATTTTGTACTAAAGTGGAGCTATCAAATAATGAGCATTTTAAGGTTTTACTATGTCGTATGAGCTCATCTACACAAAACATGTCACAACAAATTTATGAGAAAGCAGGGTTTTATCCCTTCAATGGAGTCACCAGATGAAAATTAAAGATATACTCTAAGCATTCATCAAACAAAGTAAAAACAAAAAGGAAGAAAACAAAAGTCGTACTACGGGAATAAAAATATTTATCCCCGGCAATGGTGCCAAAAAGTGTTGCTACCTTTCACACACCTGGGTTACGTGGCAAAAATATTCAAGCCACTCGGTGTGTCCCTGGGGGCAAGTCTCAAGTCAAGGCTATCACCTTTTTCTTGACTCCTCCATTTAGGCTCAACTCCTAACGAAGCCAAGGGAGTAGACCCTATTAAGTTACTACGGCTAATTACTTAGTGTGATGGTGTTATATTGATTAAGTTGTTTAGGAGATTTGAAACTAACCAGTGGAAACAAAAGATAACAAGATGCAAGATTTAAAGCATATAAGCATAGAAATAATACTCAATATATATATAATCAAAAGAAATAAATCACTAGTGCCTTAAATGGAGTCAACAGAGAAAATAATGTGCTTGCATGCACTTGAATGAATGTTTTACAAATGTCTCTTGGTAGATTTTAAATTAATGTGGAATGTGAATGAATTAAATTAGGCAAAAAGGGGACTCCAGATATACCTGAGGGGTACTTGGAGTATGTCAAAAGTGAACTTTCACGGCTACTTGCAAGGTGTATGTGGGTTGGAACGAATTCTTGGAGACTATTGTTCATAACGCACCCATCAGGGTGTGGCAGAGATCGGCGCCTTGAGGTCAATTTCCAGTTGTTCCCACTCCTTTGGGTATTTTGCCACCGCTTCCAGTTCGTTCGAGGCGTTGGATTTTTTTCTAATCATTTGTCAATTTGGGAGATGAAGACTAATTAATCTAGTCACTCAAGTGCTTTTGATGCATCTTGACTGATTGGACGAACCCCAGCCAAGTACAGAGCATATACACTGGAGTCTTCGTTATTTTTAGTAGATTTTAAGATAGGTGTTCTTGTTAAAAAGAAAACCCTCCAAGAACCTCTTTCGATCCAAGTGGATCTCAATCAGGGAATCAAGGAGGGGTTAATTTTATTATGGCTAACGAAACAATTGATGAAAAAGGAATCAAAGATACACAATGCCGGTTTTCTAATTAGTGCTACCACGCATCTCTTTCCCCTTGCGGGTCAATCGGGAAGTCATGAGGTAAGTAGTATGATTAATTTTGAAATTAAAGTATGGAATAGTGAAAAATTATATCAAAGTATACAATCCTGCATTTCAGTACTAAACTAGAGAAAAAAAAAGGAAAAAGGCACAAAAGTGAAACGGACGCAGATCCCCCCTGGGGGATGGGGAGTGGGCTCGAAAGAGCATACTCAAAAAAGAATTTATTTTATTATTATTGGTTACAATATAAGCAATATGAAATATTATAAACCTCTTGGTCCTTATACGGGATGAAACCAAGATCTTACAACCTTCCAAAATTTTTATATTTTAGTGAAAGGGGAGACCCCTGGGGTGATTTGAACGCTCTTGAGGCCACTTTCGAACAGCAGCTTCCTTTCTTTTCTGTTACACCTTTCAAAAAACTAGCAAGTATGTTTGAACAACATATGCCCAAAATCACTTTAAGAGTACCTTTGGATCATCCTACCTTAACTCAAAAAAGACTAAGTTAAAACTAGCTAAACAGGTGAAAAAGGAACCAGGGAAAGCAAGCTTTCCTTGGGATCTTGGCTTGCTTTTTGTGCAGCCAATGAAATATGCACTGATCGCTGGATTTAATCTATTTTAAAATATAAAGGAAATAAAGAGCATGCAACTTACTGATTTTCTTTAACTTTCCATGCAAAATGGACGATTTCCTTATGCTAGATCTAGAATGCTTAATGATACTTTTTAGAATTGAGATCTAGACTATGAGATTTGAAATAGAAGATCTATGTAGATTTTAATTTGATATAACATATCCAAATGATAACAAATCTTTAGAACACAGTAACCAGGTAAGAAAATTGATTTTTTTTAAGGAGAAAGAGAGAGAAAGAGTGCTGGAAGCATGGGAATGTTGGGATTTGGAGTCTCCTTTGGTGGAAAACCGAGGGACGATGTCATTCATAATATCTTGAAGATGAGGAAGATGCAAACTAGATCAACCTCTTCTACAAGCAATATCACCTGCAACTTAGAAATCCTTGCACAAACAGATGGTTAAAACATGGGTGCTGCTGGAAGAGATAATTTGAAAGCATGCTATTAAACTTAAAATACATACAACTCCAATAGATCCGAAACAAGCAGCAGTAAGAGAATAAATAAAACTAGAATAAACTCTTACCCTAATAGGAGGGATTTCTCTCCTTCAGGGCCAACAATTAACCAGCAAAAGCAATGATAAATAACACAGATTATACCTCATAAGCATTTGACAATCACCATCCACACATGAAGAGCATTACACCATAGATCTTGCCTCCAAAGATTCTTTATTCCAGAATAATAAACAATAACATAGTACAAGAGCAAAAAAACCTCAATCCCAGTTCTAGCTAGCTTGGAAGAGGCATCTTGATATTTATTTATACAAAAAACAGGAGATCTAGCCCAGGGGGGGTACAAATCCCAAGGAGACAGACCACTACAGTTGAGGGAGATTCAATCAATGTTGGTTTGAAGCCAAACTAAGCCTACTTGTCAATCGGGGGGCTGATTGAGCTGACAAATCAACCCACAGACTAACACATCAATCCACAGAGCTTTCAAGAGAGCCCACACGTGTGGAGGAGAGAGAGAGGGCACAATTCCCCATAAAGGATGCTAAAGATCAACTCTGGATCTGTCTAGATCACCTCCTTCAGTTAAGGATTTGTCAGATCCAGTCAATCTGGTTCAGATCTGACTGATTTCAATCAAATTGGCTAAGAATCCACTGATCTAGGATTTTGGATTTGCTCCATTATTCATCAATTTATTAATTAAAATCATCAATAATTGATTTTTTGGGGTTTTCTGACCCAAGTGATGAAAAATCACTCAAAACCTGAAAAAAGTGGGTCCCTGGGTTTACATGGTGCTCTTAGCTTGAAAATGAGCACCTAAATGATTGAAACTGATTATTTGGCCCACTTTTATTACAAAACCAATTTTTCCAATTAAACTATTAAAAAATAGCCTAAGTTTTGGAAAAATTAAATTTTAATAAAAAACACTGAAAAAATTAAAAATTTAAAAAAATGAAAAAACCTAGGGGGACTTAGACATGTTCATATGACTCGACCATGATGCCTAGCATGTTTATACATTGACACATAGACTCTAATAACATCAAAAGGCCTAAATACCAAGCCGACCACCCCAACTTTGAAAAATGGAGTGAAAAACTTAGAAATTATTAGTCGTTTATTCAACAACCAATAATAACCAAGGGAAAAAACACCTTGGGCTGATCGGATTGACAAATAAAGTCTAAGAGACCGAGTCTTTTATAGACACTATCATCCTAGAACATCTATTACAATTACCCCATGGGGGTATGAACATGTGATATAATACAACAAGCACTTCACAGAAGTAAGACTGAAGGTCTTCTGAAGTCCGAACAAGTTATCTTTGTCCGGTTTGCCAGGCTCACTTGATAAAAAACCACTAAGTACAACTTAGGTGGTAATAAGGCCTTTGGTAATATCCACTTCAACTAAGACTTTTTCCATCCGTTTGTCAAAAATAAGACAGAAGTCTCTCTCAAGAGCAACAAAACGCCCTAACATATTTTCTAGAGCTATAAGAATATCCTTATTCCAAAGAGGAAAGCGTAGAGAAGGTAACAGTACCCAAAGATGTCTGACGGTCACTCTTTCAGTGAGAGGGTCGAAACCCGAGTTCCACCGATTCAGTACTAAGGAACCATCCAAAACAGGCCATAGTTTTTCAAGAATAAGGGAAGCATCCGACTCTTCAATAAATACAAATACCAGCCATCTGTTAGCTAAGAGACTAATAGAAGGTACATAATGTATAAGAGGCTTCCAGTGGGAGGTCGCCCATTCAACCCAACCCTCCTTTGACATAGTGCAATACTCTATCCTACCTATAAGAGCCCTACGGAATAGTGTTTCCACCTTGTCCATAAATACATCATGCCCAAGAACAAAACGAGGTTTGACGCATAGTTAAACACTAGGATTGTAACAAGTTACCATGAGAAGGTATGATTGGGAGGCCTAAAGGTATAACTCGATAACTAGTCACATAGTGACACATGATATAAATGCATATATTTGGATTACAAGTAAATATGTAGGCACATTTGGGACATCGATTGTAACTCTTGATAGGTAATCAAAGCATGGTTTTGTTGACAATGTGTCTTTGTGTTTCTGAAATGTTTCCACCAAAAGGAATATTCTAGTGTCAATAAATTTGTTTGTCTCTATATACATAGGAGATTTGTCTTGGTATTTAGATAGAAAATCGGTCGATTGATGGAATGGAAAAAGAAGTTTTATTTTGGAGCATATTGGAACTCGATGTCTCATTGGTTTAACTCGACGTTTTAGCAGATATAGCATAGCCCATCTTCATGAGACGATTGGCCAAGAATATTGAGTAATCATTTCTCACTAAGTGTCTATAAGTAGTTGCCAATGTAGTGGCATATTGAACCAATTATTATCAGCTAGAGTGAGGGAGAAAATGAATATTATTTATTTAGATAAAATTTCTTAATTCTTAAGGTTTTTTTGTAAAAGTTATAATGGATTCCATTCTATTGTGTTTATATGTGTTTTTGTTTTGTGATAGAGAAATTTTAACTATGTTCCTATCCAACCCATACATTAACAAAAGTAACTTTATTTTCAAGATTTATAATATTCACTGTGTTAAGAAAATGTATGATTGGAAATAATAATAAATGTAAGAATTTTAAAGTAAAAGGAAAATGTGTTTGGAAAGTTATTTAAGTTGTTGACAGCTATGTGAATCTAAGTTAACAATTTTGGCAAAAAAAAAATTATAACTTTATGAAAAGTGTATATGTATATTATTTTATAGAAAAAAATGATTCGTCTCACTCAAGTTTATGGGTTATTATATGATTTCAGATTCTTGAGGAATGGATAGAGTGTGAGTGTAATTATCTTGAGTGAAAATGGTTATCGTAGATGTTGATTCAATTTCTCTAACATTTGATCAAGCTAGGTAACATCATCATTACACCACCATGATTCCTTTATGCTACTTAATATTGTAGCTCCTAAAAGAGCTACAGTTCCTTCATTATGCCATTGTATTCATGTTTACCCTAAAGATGTCACCAACATTGATGTTTCTACTAATGTGAGCAACTGTGAACATGTCAACACAACAGAGGTAAGTAAATCAAACCTAGAATGTGAAGTTGAAATTATATTTTAGATTGAAGAATTGAGAATTATTGAGGAATTTATGAGGGTTAATCATTTTGTATTGGAGGAGAATGAAATCATGTCTATTCAAGAGAAAGAGTGGCATAAGGTTGTGAATCACATTGTAGTAAGATAAATTGCAGGAAAAGATGGAGTAAGAGAATAAGGTTAGTGTAATTTGGAGATGGAGTTGATTTTTCTTGAGGAGTGGTTCTATCAATCGAGGTCATATTTAGACCATACTTCCATTGAAGCAGTCACAAAAAGTACAACAACTAAGGTTCTTAGAAAGACTGAAGATGGCAGAGTTGCATAACTCTTCAAGCATATTGCTAATAAGGAAAGAAATAATACTAAAGGGATGGAAGAGTAACAATGTGGGTATAGAGATAATTGGTGAAAATTCCATGGAGAAACAAGTTGTTGTAGTTGTTAAAAAGGTACCGATTAATTGATCTATAACAAAGTGTTCTAGTTTTAAATTCTAAATGAATTCGAGCTCTAGCAACAACTTTCCTTCGTCATCTAATAGGGGTAATTCCATTTCAGTTTGTTTGGTCTATACAGAGAATAAGCCACTTGTCCTACTCTCTTTTGTGCTTGGTAAGGACCATACAACTTGGATGCTAGTTTATAATTTTGTGATTTTTTCTTGACGTTTATTTATATGGTTGGAGATGGAAAAATACCTGATCGCCTACTTTGAATTCATGATTAGTTATCTTGAATTTGTCTTTCTTATTCATAAGGATCTTTACGTGTTCAATATGGTTCCTCGGAATGCATATGATTTTGTCAGATGTCACAAGATAATCTTTCAATAATGAAACCTTGAAATTATTAATAACATACTCTATCACTAATGGAACTAGATAATAATATAGGCCTCGAAAGGGGACATTTTTTCATGGTATGGTATGTACTATGGTAGCATCATTCTGCAAGGTGTAGCCAATTTATCCCTTGTGTCTAGCAAATGTTCACAAAATTCATTCTAGGAACTTGTTTACCACTTTAGTTTGTCCATCTGTTTTGGGGGTGGTAAGATGTACTCGAGGTCGATAAAGTCCTAACTTGGTGGAAAAATTCCTTTGAGAAATTATTGGCAAATTTGGGGTCCCTATCACTGACGATAACTTTTTAAAACCCATGGATCTTAAACTTACTTTTTACATAACAATCTGTGACTTGATTGGATTTTGACTATGATGAAATTCCAATGAAGTGAGCATATTTATTAATTGATATACGATTACAAATAATCTAACTTTCCTTCAGAACTAGGAATACTGGTAATAAAATCCATGGAAACCTCATACCATTCTTAGTTTGGATATGAAGGGGTTGGAGAAACATATGAGGAACAACTATCTCAAACTTTTTTCATTAACAATATCACATTAAGACACATATTTCCGGATATCATCCTTCATCCTTTCAAAAAGAAGGATTGTTGTATGCTATGGTATGTTTTTGTTGGAGCAGTAATATATCCTTAGTACATAGTTTTTACCTTAGGCTAACTTTATTTTCCTTCATACAATGTTATCCTATGGCTTAAGACTTAGGAGAGCTATTTCAGCAATATAACTGGTTCTTTTGGCCTGTTCACACCTACAACAATGCCCTAGTTGGTCAACCCACCACATGTGCACCTCATTTAATGTCTTGGGGTGCTACCTCCTTGATTTGTGTGGCCCTAGTTTGACTAAGTGCGCTAGGGGTGTATTTGGCATGTTTTAGCTCTCCCAGGAGCATTTATTGCCACCTAGAGCACCCCATTCACCTCTATCGTCTCACACATGCTTTCCTAGGACCCATTAATGACCCAAGACACTTCACATGAGGTTTCGTGACTTTTTGGACTTAGTTGGAGCTCCTTTGGTCCACCTAGGGGGGTTTGGGGTCAATTCTCATCATGACACTTGTACTTTCCCAATTGGCTACCAGAGCCACTCGAATTTTCCCAATGTATTATAAATGTGTAACATAACATCTAAATGATGTATGATAATAATATGATCAGAAATTAGCACCATTCACATGTTCTATTCCATGTATTTTTTGTCTCTTTGTTGTTTCTCTTGGACATTTTATCAAATACTTCTTGTGTGAACATTGTTCTAGCTCCTAGATCTGATTAAGAAGTAAATTCCTACAATTTTGAAAAATCCAACATGACTAGTTGACGGAGAATCATGGTTCTCTTTTAAGAATCAAGTTTTGAATTTTGAAGAGCTAGGCAAATATATAATTTGTTTGTACCATAGTATGTCATTATCCCATGAGTATTTGGAGTTTGCTTCCCTGTTACTTTCAAGTTGATGTATTAGCTTTCTTGTTTCTGTAATTCTTACATTCTTAGTTTGGACACCTGAGATCCATTAAAGAAGGATTATGGAAATGACACGTAGTGTGGCATCATTTTCATGCTTCCTTAATAATTTTTCTTTAGCCATATTTTCGTTACCCTTTTTGTACATAATGTCGAAAAACAAAACATAGATTTTTGTTACCCATTTTTGTTGTTATGATGAGAGATTTTTCTAGGTTAGGAAATACTTTATGTTGTAGTGATCTATTTTTTACGAGAAATTTATCTTCGAGCAAGTATTGCTTCCACTTGACCAAGGCATAGATTATCCTGAAAATCTCTTTCTCGTATGTAGATTTCATTTTCCCATACGATTTTAACTTTCGACCCTGAAAAGAAATAGAATATTTATCTTATATGAGTACAACTCCTACACCTATCCTCAAAGCATTGCATTGAAGGATAAATGGTCTTTTGAAATATGGGGATTCCAAGACCAAAGTACTCTTTAAGGTTTTCAACTTTTCAAAATAGTCTTTGTATTTTATATCCCATATGAAGGCATCCTTTTTTAGTAGTGATGTTAATGGTTCCAAAATGTGCGTGTAGGTTTGAGTAAATCTCCTGCAGTAACCTCCCATATCAAGGAATCCCCTTGATGATGTGACTTATTTATGAGTTTATCCCACTCATAAATTTCCACCATTTTCTTAGGGTCTACGTTGATTGCTTCAACTAAAACTATATGTCCCAAAAAATCTATTTCTTTTTGTCCGAAATTGCACTTGGATTTGTTATCATAAAACTTATTTTCTTCTAGGAGATTTAATATTGTTTAAACATGATTAAGGTGTGATATCCAGTTTTTCCAGTACACAAGGATATAATCAAACAACACCAGAAAACAAATTACTCTAGTATGGATGGAACAAGTCAATCATCACATCTCAGAATGTTTCCAGAGCATTGTATAATCCAAAGGGAACAACTCAAAACTCATAGAAACCTTCATGTGTCTAAAAACCATTTTCGGTGCTATCTTATTCTTGAATTTTGATTTGGTAATATCTTGATTTTAAGTCTAATTTAGAAAATTCGTTTGAACCATAGAGTTCATCTAATAGTTCATCAAAAAATGGAATGGGGAACCTATCTTTTGTTGTAACATTTCTTCAGTGCTTGATAATCAATACACACTCTATATGTAATCAAACTAGATTCTAATAATTCTTACACCAGTCCTTTAATCTCTAATTTGTTTCAGCGAGATTGCATGTATGATTTTTTCTGAATTGGAGCTGAACCTAGAATTGATTCTATGATGTGATCCCTGGAATGTTGTGGGTGGCTTCCACGAGGAAGGTTTTGGAAGTTGTTTCTATGTTTTCCCAAAAGTTTATCTAATCCCCTTGTATAATTATTTTGAATTTGAGCACTCATTTCTTTCATAGAATATCAATGTAAGAAAATGGGTTGAGCCCCCTTTTAATCATTTTTTCCATTTTATTGGATGAAACGATTTGGAGATGAGGGGAGTTGATACCATGAAGCTTATATTTCTTCCCATTTTCATAAAACCTTATAAATTATTATTGTAAATTTAATCCTACTGTCATGAGTGTTTCCAACCATTGTGCCCCTAAGAAAATGTTAACCCCTCCAATACACATAGTATACATAGGTTATTTAAACTTGTAGTCATTTATATCTAGCTCTATCTTATGGCATTTCTTGTCAAATGAGGTATTTTTGTTCCCTACTACTCATACTTGGAAGATGGAGTTAGAGTAGATATATAATTTTAATTGATTTTCTACCTTTGAGTCTATAATATTGTGTGTAATCTCACTCTTAACCTGTTGATGTATTTGTAACTTCGGAATGTATTCACCTATGTATCTTATGTCTTGTACCCCGATGTTTATTCTGAGATGTGTCTATAATGTAATTGAGTCGTGTCATGACCCAATGTTCCAATAGGGAGGATCTATAATGTAAACACATCATGTCAAGTCATTGTGGGTAACCCTCCTATTGTTCAAGGGTTAAATTCCCCACAGTTTCAGGGCACTAGGGTTGTTAGACTCACCTAGTGAAGTTGGCCCTAGTTGGGTTTAGTCAAGTTGGGAATTAGTATAAATAGAGAGCTACGCTCTCTATTTATCACACACTCACTCACACCTAGTTGTAGTGCATAGCTGAGGAAGAAGAAGACATTGGGGCTAGGAAGAAAGAGGTTACTGCTGTCAGGAGTCCACCTTATTTTTTTTGGGGCTTTGCTATTTGGTGCTTATTCTATCTTGAGGAAGTTGCAAGATTTTCTACATTTATGGTTTCCCCGAGGAAAAACACTGTGTTCATTGTTTCTTGTGTTTGATTGTTGTGCTTGTTATTCTCTCAGTTAAAAATCCTAATAATGCTAGCTTAATGTTAAAAATCTAACATGGTATCAGAGCTAAGGGTTCAAGAAGATTGACATTAGCAGAGATGTAACATTTGATGAAGATTCAACCTACATCAAATCGAGGAAGAGACTAGCTAAAGAACCTGAAGAAACAAGAGAACCCAGAATTCATAATACAATCATGAATGAAGAAATTCAAGAAGAAGATCGAGAACTAGAAGAACCTCAAAAACCTGTATTTCCACCTCTGGAGAAGAATCCTCAGAAGAGGAAACCTGCTTGGGTATGTGAAATTATCCAAGGTGCAGAAATATATGGAGCTTCAGAAGAAGCACCCAGAGGAAGAAAGAGAACTAGATATTGCTCTAGTTACGTAGCCTTACTATGTGACATTATTGATAAAGAACCTTCCAAATATGAAGAAGAGGCAAAATGAAAAGAATGGAAGGATGCTATGATCAAAGAGTATCAATCGATCATGCAAAATGATGTTTGGGATGTTGTCCCAAGACCAGAAGGGAAGTCCATTGTAACTTCCAAATGGATCTACAAGATCAAGCATGCTGCAGATGGAAGCATTGATAAATATAAAGCAAGATTCGTGGCTTGTGGTTTCTCCCAGAAAGAAGGAATAGATTATGAAGAAACCTTTGCACCTGTAGCCAGATACACTTCCATCAGATCAGTACTTGCTCCGGCTGCAGTGACGAAATGGAAGATACACCAGATGGATGTCAAGACTGCTTTCTTGAATGGTGTAGTAGAAGAGGAAGTGTATGTGGAACAACCACTTGGTTTTGAGACACATGACAAGGAATCTCATGTGTGCAGATTGAAGAAAGCCCTGTACGGTTTGAAATGGGAACCCAAGACATGGTACGGTAGAATTGATGGTTTCCTATCCAGTTTGGGATTTACCAAGAGTAAAGTAGACTCTAACCTTTACTACAAGGTTGAATATGGCAATCCAGTGATACTCCTACTATATGTAGATGATCTGTTTGTAAGAGGTATGGATGGGTTGATTGCTGATACGAAGGGGAAACTTGCTGTTGAGTTTGAAATGAAAGACTTGGGTATTATGCACTATTTCTTAAGCATGGAGGTGTGGCAGAATTCGGATGGAATCTTCCTTGGACAAGGGAAGTATGCAGTAGAGATTCTGAAGAGATTCGAAATGATGGAGTGCAAGGCCATAACCACACCTATGGCATCGAACCTGAAGATATTGAGTGATGCTTCATCAGAAGCGGTTGATGCTACGATGTATCATCAAATGATTGGGTCCTTGATGTACCTGATGAACACAAGACTAGATATTTGCTTTGCTATGAACACCTTGAGATAGTTCTTGACAGATCCAAGGCATGTTCACTTGATTGCTGCAAAGAATATTCTAAAGTACCTGAAGGGTATAGTTGACTATGGGCTCGATTACGAGGAAAATCAGAAGATTAACTTGGAGGGTTATGTTGATTGATATTGGGCTGGCAGTTCCATTGATAGGAAGAGCACTTTAGGATGTTGTTTTAGTATGGGATTAGGTGTGATCTATTGGCCTAGTAGGAAGCAATCCTGTGTGGCACTGAGTATAGCTGAAGTAGAGTATGTCATAGCTTGTTCAGCTAGTTGTGAGGCAATATGGCTGAGGAAGCTACTGTCTGATTTATTTGATCTCCAGATGGATGCTACTTGTATATATTGCAACAACTAGAGTTGTGTGAAGTGGTCAGAGAACCTTGTGTTCCATGACAAGTCGAAGCATATCGAGATTAAGTATCACTATATCAGGGATATGGTGTAGAGAGCAGCAATGAAGCTCCAGTATGTTGTGACGGAGGAACAAATAGCTGATGTATTGATGAAGCCATTGGCTAGAGTGAATTTTGAGTACTTCAAGGAGAATCTTGGTGCTCTCCAGATCGAGGTTCCCTCCAAGGGGAAATTATGAGACCTAGATCCATTCTGACATGGTGAGAGGATTAGGTTTCTTCCATGGTCAGATGTAAGGGCTGATCCATTCTATCATGGTAAGAGGATTTGGTTCCTTCCATGTCAGATGTGAGTGCTAAGCCATTCTGATGTGACTGTAGGATTGGTTCCTACATGATCAGATGTAAGGGATAAATGCCATTCTTGGAATGGAGGCACCTGGTCAGTTACCAGGAATACTCATTCTGGGACTAAGGGATGTTTTGATATGACTGTAGGATGCAGTCTTACATGATCAGATGTGAGCGCATCGCCATTATGATGTGACTGAGGGATTTGTTCCCGCTTGATCAGATATAAGAGCTGATGCCATTCTCTGGGAGAATGGAGGCACCTGGTCAGTTACCAGGAATCCTCAGTCTAGGAATGAGAGCCCTTTCGATGCAATGTGTTTACACATGGTCTAATGTAAGTGCAGAGCCTTTTCGACAAGATGAGGTCGGATGTAAGTGCTGAGCCATTCTGGCACATTGTGTTTACACATGGTCAGATGTGATTGGTGTTCCTTTCTAACAAGATGGGGTTGGATGTAAGTGCAGAGCCTTTCAGACAAGATGAGGTCGAATGTAAGTGCTAATCCATTCTGGCGCGATTTGTTTACACATGGTCAGATGTGAGTGTTGGGCCTTTCTGACAAGATGAGGTCAGATGTGAGTGCTGGTCATGCCTTTCTAACAAGATGAGGTCAGATGTAAGAGCTGGGTGGGCCTTTTTGACTTAGGGTTAGATATAAGTACTAAATACCTACATGAAGGGTAAGCCTACAACCAACATGAAAAAGGGTTGGCTCTATAGAAATTCCTGTGACGAGAAGAATCGAGAGATAGCACCATTCTGAGATAGCACCGATGATGATGATCTAGACTTGATGATGATCTAGATCAAGTGATGATCCATATGTGATGATGATCTAGACTTGATGATGATCAAGATCAAGTGATCATCCAGATTTGATGATGATCCAACAGTGATGATCCAGTAGTCGTGGTGATCCAGATCCCGTGATGAAGAAGACTCGAAGAAGAAGATAACTTAGAAGATGAATTGAAGATGAAAAATACTTGAAGATAAAGAAGACTTGAAGACAAAGAAGACTTGAAGACAAAGAAGACTTGAAGAAGAAGAAGACTTGAAGACTTGAAGACTTGAAGACTTGAAGACAAAGAAGACTTGAAGAAGAAGAAAACTTAGAATATGACTTGAAGACTTGAAGACTTGAAGACAAAGAAGACTTGAAGATGAAGACAACTTGAACATGACGTTACCGAGATGATCCAGTCGATACAGAGAAGAAGACCAGTGCTGAAAATTGTGTCGAAAGAATACCTTCCTAGTTAAGAGGGAGTGTTGATGTATTTTAACTTCGGAATGTATTCACCTATGTATCTTATGTCTTGTACCCCGATGTTTATTCTGGGATGTGTCTGTAATGTAATTGAGTCATGTCATGGCCCGATGTTTCGATAAGGAGGATCTATAATGTAATCAAGTCATGTCAAGTCATTGTGGGTAACCCTCCTACTGTTCAAGGGTTAAAGTCCCCGCAGTTCTAGGGCACTAGGGTTGTTAGACTCACCTAGTGAAGTCGGCCCTAGTAGGGTTTAGTCAAGTTGAGAATTAGTATAAATAGAGATCTAGCCTCTCTATCACACACTCACTCACACTCAGTTGTAGCGCATAGCTGAGGAAGAAGAAGACATTGGGTCTAGGAAGAAAGAGGTTACTGCTGTCAGGAGATCATTTTACTATTTTTGGGGCTTTGCTATTTGGTGATGATTCTATCTCTGAGGAAGTTGTTGGGTTTTATCCATTTATGGTTTCCCCGAGGAAAAACACTATGTTCATTGTTTCTTGTGTTTGATTGTTGTGCTTGTTATTCTCTTAGTTGAAGATCCTAATAATGCTAGCTTAATGTTAAAAATCTAACATAACCAACAATGTCACTTTATTGTTTTTGATGTAGCCAAACGTTTCGAGAGTTTGGGGTTTAGAGATACCAATAATTGCAACCATCATAAGCATTGGAATGATATTATATTCCTATGTGTTGGATTTGTTGTAATATTCTTCTATGCTTGAAGAAGATATGTCAGCATTCTCCTTGTCATTATCATTGTCATTATTATTGTTTTCACATAATAATATTTTTTTTTTACACTTATGTCCTTGATGCCAATTAGGAGAATTAAACTTACGGCATGTACTTTTGTTCTTCTTCATAAATTTTCTTAAGTTTAGAGGAATATAAGCAAGTGGTTGATGTGCTCTTTGTTTTTCTTCAATTAGTGTCTCTTTTTGAAGTGCTTTTTTAACATCCTTGATAACTCGTAATTTAATATCATTTTGGATACTTGGCTCTTTAGGTACATCAATGAGGTGAGTAGCCAACAACAAGAGATTATTAAAATACTCATCTATTGTCCCATTCTTTTGTAAATGAGTGGTCTTGGTGTATAGTTTTTCCTCTTTCATATCTTCAAATTGGTCAAAAAAATATTTTAAACCAAGCACACGTTGACTTGTTCAAGTATATTGCCACAATGTTTATTTTGTCACCTTCATAATATATTTGGTGCATGGAGAAATATTTTTTGATTTTACTGACGAATTGAATGTCGTCTCGATTGTATTTACTATTGGAATTGGGGATGTCAATTTTCAATTGGTGTAAACATTGTAGTATTGCCATGTATTTGATTTCTAGGATTAGTTTGAGCTACTTGCTCCCCTACCTTTGTTTGTTATGACTTGATTGCATCAACTTGATATGCATCTTTCCAATCGCATTTTATGTTGATTGCTTGTAGTAAGCTTAGAATCTTGTTAGTTATGTCATCAGGGTCATTTTGTGTTTTTTCGTGTGTCCTTGTTTTTAGGATGGTTTCTCTCCATATTCCTTGTATTTATGTTGCAAGGGTTTAGAGAATATTTTTTAAAGTTTTAAACCAATAATAATAATAATAATATATAGATTTTAAGTGGGAAAGGATTTAAATAATAATAATAATAACTATTATTATTAATGATAATAATGATTAATTATAATATTATAATAATTTTTATTTTTTAAATGGGTTGATTTAAGGTTTCAAACCCTAGGTCATGGTGGGGGGGGGGTGTTGGGAATAGAGGTGATTGAGAGGAGATGGAATGATATGAAGAGTGTGTTTGAAAGTGTAGAAGGGATGGGGATTGTGCTCGCATGTGAAGGAAGAGTGTTGTGCAATGTGGGTGGAGAGGAGGAACATGGATGGAGATGGGCACATAATGACTGTAAGAATGTGTATGTGGATACGTGTGGAGGAAGAGTGCTGGAGGAGAGGATGTTGATGGAAGACACCAGTAAGAAGGGAGGGGATATGGAAAGCATAGGCATGAGGATCAAGAAAGACTAGTGCATGAGGAGAAGAGTGGAATTTGACATGAGGTGGGAATATAAAACTATTGGTGTTGGTTGAAGGAGTGTGGGAAATAGGTAGTGTGGAATCTTGGGATTGGATGAGAAATGTCAAGAGTGATGGAGGAAGGTAAAATGAAGGGAGGACAAGGGGTGGAGGAAATGTGGAGGAGCAATGGGGATATGCACAGATTCAAAGAGGTGAAGGAATATGTATAGGAGATGTAGTCCTTCTAACTATCCCAGGGAAATTATTTTTCACGATCCACAAATTCAGGAACTTAGGATCTAATACCACTTGTAAGGATGCTACTTACAAAATTATATATTTAATATTTTTATTATATTTTGATGAATTACAAAAGGTTATGTGCAGCTCATATACAATTGGATTGTCACATAATAAACAAAACATCTCTACAATTTCGTTGGTACATAGATAAATAAATAATTAATGGTAATTAAAACAAAAATACTCAATATATTACAGAGAGAAGACTTGCGGATGTTAAGCAAGAGAAAGAAAAGGAGCAGGACCTTAAGCGATATTTGATTTTCTTAATGATTTATTTGTCTATGGTTGTGTAGGTTGCACTAATATAATTAATTTCAAATTAATCACATTACTGATACTGAAACATAAACACATATGGCTAAAGAACATGATGCTGAGAGCATGACAAAATTGGATATGAACAATGAGGAAGCTACCAACAACAGTGAACCAAATATCGAGAGTATTTGAAGAAGGCATTATGAAAGTACATTAGTTGTACAATAAAATAGAATATAACCTAGATAAAATATTAAAAGCATTAGAAGAGGCCTCAAAGTGGAAGCAAAAGAGAAATAAGAAGCGGAAAATTGAAAATTTCTTGGTGTGGAGTTCCAAAAACAATAGAAAATGAATTATTAATTTTGATCAGTGTATAAGATTGGTTGAGACAGAGACCACCAGGCATGTTTTAGTCAAGAATTTGATGTTTTTATAAGACTGTAGGCATGTTTGTATTTTCATTTTATATGTTGTAGTTATTTTTGTTATGTATAGGAAAGTTGAGATTGCATAAGCAGTCAACAAGGGAGATGAATGTGTTGAAGAAATGATTAAGGGAGAGAATGTTGGGGGTAATTATTTCTCTGACCCCGCGTATCAATCATATTAAGTTAAGATGGCCTACTTAATGCTTTTCAGGTTGCAGGGCTCAACTTCTTGTCAGCTCGAATAAAAATAGTCCATGCAGTTCATGTCTGTAGTCAAGATCATGGAGAAGATTACTTTTGGATCATGGTGGCTCAACCATCATTATGTTCAATTAGTGAGACATTGAGGTGGTCAAATATTACATTAAAGGAAGTAGTGAGGATCCTTCTTGGAAGGTTTGATGATACTGGCTTGATAGCGAATTAGGAGTTGAAAAGTGGCTACAGTCAAGAGTCATCAGAATTGTGTATCAGTGGTTTCAATAGGAGTGTTCAGGAGGAGCCCCAATAAATTTGGTCCGATAGCTAGTGGGATGTTGACATGTGTTTTTTGAAGTTCCCTAATACGAGTTACAAAGAGGTATTTCTTAGGTGAAGCAATGTTTCCATGTAGTGCAATGGTGTTGAATTTCGATAGAGGTGTCTTGATGGTACACTCATTAGTGATGCAAAGTTTAGCAGCATGAGTGCAACAAGATGTCTCTATGATAAGGCCAGATGGAGAAGGCCTAACGACATACCTTAATAACTAGTCACCAAGTGACATGTTGTAGAACTGAAAAGGTTTGGATCAAAAGTCAATATGTAGGAACAATTTTGGGACGTTGATTGCCCAATTGGTAATTGGAACATGGTTTTGCTATTGGTTTGTCACCACGAGGAATATTTTGGTCACCAATAAATTTGTTGTTGTAGTAGGTTTATGGAATTAAATAAAACTAGAAACAATCATATTAATAAGATTAATATGTTTGGAATACGCTGACATGAATATTATAAGTGGAGTTAATCTAATAGTTGTATTATGATTGGAGTTAACCGAATAGTTAATCTAATATTTATCCAATATAACTGCGATTGGAGTTAAAGTTAATTTAATGGTTGTTTAATAATTGGATTTAATCTAATACTTGTATCTAATAGTTAATTTAAAAGTTAATATATCAACCGTTGTAGTTCAATTAAAATTCGTGATTGGAGTTGAAGTTAAGTTAAAGTTGTATCATCATTGGACTTAACCTAATAGTTATAAAAAAATTTCCTAAAGAATGTGTCAATTACTTGTATCTAATAGTTAATCTAACATAAAAACCAATTAAGTTGTGGTTGTTAAGCTCATAGTTGTATCATCACTGAATTTAAGCTAATAGTTGTATTTAATAGTTACTTTAAAAGTTAATATAATTCTATTGTAGTTAATAAAAGATCTCCGATTTATCCTGACTTCTAGATTCCAAAAGGAGTTAGACTAAGCCTTATGCACACTAATTGGACTCCCAATTGGTAGGTGGATTTCTAGTGTCACACGAGTTACAAATTACCATTGTCACGTACCCATACCCCGATTACCATGCAGAATAAAAAAATTCTTAAAAAAACGTGTTCTTCTTTAGAAACACAGGGCATGGCTGCGAAAACATTCTTCAACATTCATTCTCAGGCTTATAAACCAATGCAACAGTCGTTCCGCCCTTGACAGATCCCTTATGTGACCGGAAACAACTTTTTCGCATTGAACAAGTCCTTTCCACACTCCGCCCTCTGCACTCCCCTTTCTGTCTTTCCGCTGTAGAATCTGGGAACTGGGAGCACAATGTGCGACAGAGATACTTGAACACTCTTTTGTCTTCCGTCTTCTTTTTTTCACCTTTAGGACCTTAGAACTCGAGAGTCAGAAACATAACATTCAGTGAAAACATTTAACCACTCTTCCACCTTCCACCTTCCTCTTTTTTCCTTTCCGACCTCGAAACTCGTGAACCAAAAAATATATATTTTGATGAAGTGAATTATCCTTCTTCTGCCTTCTGCACTTCTGCTTTCTGACTTCTAACACCGGAATGCAGAAATGCATCAAATGACTGCTTTACCTATCGATTTCCCAACTTTTGACTTCTAATCTCAGACTTCAGACTTCGGGGTTCAAAAACTTGAATTTCTTAGGCTTATCCTTTTTCTATTCTACCAAATTTATCCTTTCGACTTCTGTCGTTCCATTGCGGATTGGGATGCGGAAATCCAAATTTTACTTAGAACTTTTGGTTCTTTCTCTTCTCACTCCTTTCGCCATCCACAGGCGGATCTCGAGAATCGAAAAACTAACATACTTCCCTGTTTCCACTTATCTTTTATGGTTTCTTCCTTCCTCCTTCCCCAAGTGAATTTCAAGGGGTAGAAATGCTAAGTCATATGCATTCTGACTCTGTAACAAGATTAAGGCCTCCATGAACTTGGGAAAAATGCATTGAAACATACAAGGATTAAACAAATTAAAATGCAGGGACATTCATTCAACAATAACCTCTACTTTAAATCATTCATAAGCATTCAACATAATCATTTCATTCATAATAAAATACATTGCAGAAATAACACAACAAAGAATACGTATCTTGAATGATGAAGTCGTCCTGCAACTAGCTACGTTGTTGCAACGTTCCACCCAACCTTAGGATAGTGTGTTCATTCATATCTCAAGATCACCGCCACCCCCAATATGGGCATGATTTCCACAAGGAAATAGGGAAGAACAGGCTCACACATAAAAACACAGTCAAACCAACCTATAGTTGGGTTTCGCAGGCTGCTAAGGCAATGACTCACACCTAGTCAAATGCTCAACATGACTTAGCCAAACAAACCAACAGTTGGGTTTATCAGACTGCTAAGGCAATGGAAAGGTAGAATTGCTAAGGTAGTGAGATCAACCACAAAGCTATGGACACCTACACCATATCTATCCAGCTTGGTATTCCACAATACCTACACACCCAACACAAGGAAGCATCCCTTTCTCTGCTCCACAGTCCCTCAGGTTATGCCTTCCCTTCCATTGCTCTTCAGGGTGTGCATAACATATTTTCTATCCCCTCTTGATATGTCTGTGAGGTTCATCTCTTCACTAGGTTTATCATCCAATTATGGGCCTCTTCCACTCCTAAGTCTTTCAGACCAAAATAGGGATGCACATACCAACAACCCATTGGGAAACACAGCAACACGGGCTTCACTCTGTAACATAGAAAAAATAGGGTCTCATATCACTCTGTAGTTCAAGATAACATTGTAATCCCACAACCAATATTTGGGAAAGGAAAATGCTTGCATAAAGGCATAGAAAGACTCTGCTAAAACCCAAAGCGATATGCACCTCTAGCTGATGAACAATGCATAATTGCGAATGAACAACAAAAATGAATCCATGAGATGGAAGAATAATCAAAACATTCTGCTCGACCAGGAATTATGAAATAGGCATGCATCCCCATGATTTCTTGCTTTAGAAGAAAGAATGTGAATTCCCAGATTGTAGACTTACAAGTTTGCTCAGACACACAATCATACTTCCATGCCTTAGTCTGCCCAAGGCATTAACGACCTCAACCAACTTCTGGAAGAAAATTAAAGATTGAGGATAAAGGACAAAAAGGTAGGTGAGGGTTCATGGGTTCCCCCATTGAAATTTACTCTCACCCTATTGGCCCAAGAGTTTGACTAACTCCCCTCCCTATTCCTTGTGAAATCATGCCCCCATCTCTTTCACGTTGCAGTCCCATAGCTAGCTGTGGTATTTTATTATTTGCATATTTACATGGTGTTCCAAAATATACTGTTCCTGACTCAACTATTGAACATGAAAATACACCCTTGTAACCTAGGGTCTGGGGTTACGAACTTACTAATAGACTTGTAGACAATCAACTTTTACAGAAAATGAAATAGGAATAGGAAGAGAGTTTGGCTTACCCGGTTTATGGTGGTTGATCCAAGCTTTGTCTTCTCCTGCTTCAATCTACTCCAAAGCTTCTATGGATGCTTCTCTTCACATGAAAAGAGTCAATTCTTCAAGCAATATCTCATGTATATATATATCAGTGGTTAGTGAAAAACATATTCATGATAACGTATAATTGAAATTATTCATAAAACAATACACATGAGAAGGAACACTACAAAGATTGTAATAAGAAATATCTTTATTAACAAACAGTGAATAGGTGAGAATACAACCCAGCTTTTGACACAAGGACTCCTCTACAACCAAGGACACTGAGTTCTATTTCTCCAAGAATCAGAAGGTATACCACCAGCATAACTTTTCTCTTCTAGAATTGATTGATTAGCCCCATCCCAAGGCCTCTATTTATACATTGGGAAATAGAGTAGTTTCGAAGGTTAGGATGGTTGAGACAGTTGGGATAGCCATGGATTAAGGCCCAACTAATCTCATCTAATCATGATTTATATTTTTTAATGTCGAATTAAGGTACACGTGAGTATTTATATAATCAAGGTGCATATGACACGCTTGTTTCTCAAATTAAACTCGAGTGTTAAATGAACACGTGGGTTGGAATGCAAATAGTTGCATGTGACACGCTAGTTGCAATGAAAATAGGAGCTTGTGCAACCCTAAACTCAGAATAAAAATATATCAAGATGGTCTGAAGATTATGCATCAATGGTTATGCACATCTGTAATGTCTAGGAAACTTCAATCCAATTTTTCCTTTTGTGTCCCGACATAGTGGATGTCAGTACTCGGATGGAAAAGTTCCATTTAGGTTGATAACAGATGCCTCCTAATGTGTGAGGTGCTTGTTATTCTCTTAGTTAAAGATCCTAAGATAATGTTATCTTGAATGATAAAAATATAACATGGTATCAGAGCTAACCTGAGAAGAAGACAATGTGCAGCTACAGAAACTAGGGATTCCTACTTTTTGGATCTCTCTCCATATATTTTCAGCAAAATAGGTTTTGAATGACTCTCCTCGCTAGGGTGCATCTTTCTGTGTAAGCAGAATTTGATTCTGAGTATTTTTAGTTTTTGACCCAACACTACTATTGGAAATTAGGGCTTTCCACAGAAGTGGAATTTTTGAGTGATCCTAGGCTTGGATTGATCTCCTCCTCAAAATTGAAGTTTAGAGATCAAGATCAAATCTTTTTGTTGGACAGAAATTTGGGAAAGTGAAACCCTAATATGCTCCTAAACCAGCTCTGCAGAAATTTAGTTCCAGATCCAAATCTGACATCTTATCCTAGTAAGATCTAAATATTTTGTATTTCCATTTGAGGTTCTCATTTAAGATGTCACATCATACTAAGCTTGATGAAAATCTTGAGGGAGATGATAACTTCTGATCCTGAAAGTGTAGGATCTCCTTGGTCCTAGAAGTAAATGAGTTGGACTCCTACATCAATGAGGAGGTTCCAGTTCGAGAGGGAGATGTGGCTAAGGCCTTACACAAGAATAAATTGGTCATGGATAAGAGGATTATTGCTGATTCAATCAAGGATCACCTTATACCACAGGTGTCCTCCCTAAAGACACCTAAATCTATGTTTGATTCCCTAACCAAATTGTTTGAAGGAAAGAACATAAACCGGAAGATGACTTTGAGGAACTAGTTGAAGAATATGAAGATCCAGAATACAGAGACCATACAGTCATAATTCACAAGGGTCTCCCAGATAAAAGAACAACTTGAATTAGTGGATGAAGAAGTGGAGAATGTAGAGATTGTAATGACCACCTTGAATGGTCTCCCTAGAACATGGGACTCTTTCATTCAAGGGATCTGTGCTAGAAATAAGCTAGTCAAGTTTAGTAGACTATGGGAAGAATGCTCTCAAGAAGAAGCTCGAGAAGAAAATATGGGAAGTGAAGATCAAGCTCTCACAGTACTATCCAAGAAGAGAAAAAAAAATCATCACAGAGGTAAGCATTCTCATCCTAATAAATTTAATAAGAATCAACCCAGATTCAGATGCTTCATATGTGATGAAAAAGGACACTATGCTAAAGAATGTCCTAAGAACCCAAATGTCTCGCACAAGAAGAAGGGAAACAAGAGAAGACATCATGCTCATGCCGCGATGATGAACCCTCCAGAAAGAGAATCAAGCAAGAAAGTAATGATTCTTCAAGTGATGAAGAATATGTTTTGATTTCCGTTTTCATGGGAAACATCACACATGGAAGCAATGATTGGCTTATAGAAAGTGGGGCTTCCAAACATATGATGGGATTCAAAGAATCCTTTGTGAAACTATCAGAACATGAATCACCCCACAAGTTGAAGCTTGGATATGACCACCAGTATCCAATAAAACGTAGCGGGGAATCCTCCTATAAGCTATACTGTAGAAATTCTATAACAATGAAGGATGTATTGTTCATACCAGGACTAAATAAGAACCTCCTCTCCATATCTGCATTAGATGCAAAAGGCATGAGGGTTGCATTTGTAGATGGCCAAGTTCTCATGTGGCCAAGGGGGAAGAATATTGATGATGCAGTAGTAAGTGGGGAACAAGAGGGAGGTTTATACAAATTGAAGGGCCATCCGGAAAAAGCCTTGATCCATGAATCGGTAGAACCAAATGAATTTTGGCATAGAAGGCTTGCACATGTGCACCACAGAGCACTACCACTTGCAAGAAAAGCTATTGAAGGACTTCCAGAAATTCATACAAAGCATGATGATGTCTGCAAAGGATGTGTGAAAGGAAAGGACACAAAGAAGACATTTCTAAGCAATTAAAGTAAGTCAAAATGAATCTTGGAAATCATTCATTCCAATGTATGTGGCCCAATGTCATCTAGTTCATTAAGCGGGTATGTATAATATGTATCTTTTATTAATTATTTTTCTGGGAATACATGGATATACTTCTTGAAGAACAAAGATGAAGTATTCAACAAGTTCAAGGAATTCAAAGCCTTGATCGAGAACCACACTGAAAACAAGATCAAGACATTTCGATCAAATAATGGTGGAGAATTCACATCAAATGAATTCAAAGAATTATGCAAAGATTTAGGGATTAAGAGGGAGTTATCCACTCCATATAATTCAAAATAGAATGGGGTTGCAGAAAGAAAGAATAGAATGATCATGGAAGATGCAATAGAAATGCTTCATGATTAAGATCTTCCGATGCATCTATGGGAAGAAGCTGGAAAAACAACGATGTATGTACAGAACCGTACTCCACACAGATTACTCAAGAACAAGACACTTGAAGAAGTCTTTTCCGGCAAGAAACCAGAAGTCAACCATCTCAGAATATTTGACTGTCTAGTGTACATACACATTCCGAAAGAAAAGAGGACAAAGTTAGATCCTTCAAGAAAGAAGGGTATATTTGTGGGATACTATGAAAGCTTGAAGGCTTACAGAATATACTTCCCAGGATTCAAGAAGATCGACATCAGCAGGGATGTAACATTTAATGAAGACTCGGCTTACAACAAATCCAGAAAGAGACCTACTGAAGATCCTGAAGAAACAGAAGCACCCAAAATTCATGAGACAACCATGAATGAAGAAATTCAAGAAGAAGATCGAGAATTAGAAGAACCTCAAGAACCTGTAGATCCACCTCAGGAGAAGAATCCTCATAAGATGAAACCTGCTTGGGTATGAGAAGCTATCTAAGGTGCAGAAATATATGGGGATCCAAAAGAAAATCACAGAGAAAGAAAAAGGACTAGGTCCTGCTCTGGGTATGTAGCCTTGTTATGTGACTCCATCGATAAGAAACCTTCCAACTATGAAGAATCGACAAAAAGGAAAGAATGCAAGGATGATATGATCGAAGACTATCAATCGATCATGAAGAATGATGTCTAGGATGTTGTCCCTAGAACAAAAGGGAAGTCTATTGTAACTTCTAACTAGATATACAAGATCAAGTATGCTGCAGACGACAACATAGAAAAATATAAAGCGAGATTTGTGGCTCGTGGATTCTCCTAGAATGAAGGAATAGATTATGTATAAAATTTTGCACCTATATCCAGATACACTTCCATCAGATCAGTACTTGCTCTAGCTATAGTGATGAAATGGAAGATACACCAAATGGATGTCAAGACTTCTTTCTTGAATGGTGTAGTGGAAGAGGAAGTGTATTTTTGAGACACATGACAGGGAGACTCATGTGTGTAAATTGAAGAAATCCCTGTACGGTTTGAAATAGGCACCCAGGACATGGTATGCCAGAATTGACAGCTTTCTATCCAGTTTTGGGCTTTACCAAGAGTAAAGCAGATTCCAACCTTTACTACAAGATTGAAGATGGTAACCCAGTGATATTCCTGCTGTATGTAGATGATCTATTTGTGACAAGTATGGATGTGTTGATTTCTAATACAAAGAGGAAGCTTTCTACCGAGTTTGAAATGAAGGACTTGGTGATGATGCACTATTTTCTAGGCATGGAGGTGTGGCAGAATGCAGATGGAATTTCCTTCGGACAAGAGAAGTATATGGTAGAGATCCTGAAGAGATTCAGGATGATGGATTGCAGGGCCATGACCACACCTATGGCATCGAACCTGAAGCTATTGAGTGATGCTTCATCAGAGTCAGTTGATGTTACAATGTATCATCAGATGATTGGGTCCTTCATGTACCCGACGAATACAATACCATATATTTTCTTTGCTCTGAACACCTTGATCTAGTTCCTGACAGATCCGAGACATGTTCACTTGATTGCTGCAAAGCATATTCTGTGGTACCTGAGGGGTACAGTTGATTATGGGCTCAAGTATAAGGCTGATAAGAATATTAACCTGGAAGGTTATGTTGATTTAGATTGGGCAGGAAGTGCCATCGATAGAAAGAGCACCTTAGTGTGTTGCTTCAGTATGGGATCATGTGTGATCTCTTGGTTTAACATTAAATAGTCTTGTGTGGCACTAAGTAAAGCTAAAGCAGAGTATTTCACATCCTGTTTAGCTAGTTGTGAGGTAGTATGGATGAGGAATATACTGTCTGATTTATTTGATCTCTAGTTGGATGCTACTTGTATATATTGCAACAACGAGAGTTGTGTGAAGTTGTCAGAGAACCCAGTGTTCCATGACAAGTCAAAGCATATTAAGATCAAATATCACTATATCAAGGATATGGTGTAGAGAGGGGTAGTAAAGCTCTAGTATGTTGCGATGGACGAACAGATCACTGATGTGTTGACTAAGCCATTGGCCAGAGTGAAGTTTGATTACTTCAGGGAGAAGCTTGGTGTTCTCCAGATCAAGGTTCCCTCCAAGGGGAAGTGATGCGTCTGTGAGCCATTCTGACATGGTGAGAGGACTGGTTCCTTCCATGGTCAAATGTAAGGGCTGAGCCATTATGTCATGGTGAGAGGATTGGTTCCTTCCATGTCAGATATGAGTGTTGATCCATTCTGATGTGACTGTAGGATTGGTTCCTACATGATCAGATATAAGTGCTAAATTCCATTCTCTGGGAGAATGGAGGAACCTGGTCAGTTACCAAGAATTTGTTCAGTCTGGGACTGACACTTAGCCTGGGGTTGAGAGCCTTTCTGACATGATGTGTGAATAAAAGTTTCCTATCATGATGTGTGAATAAAGTTTCCTATCATGATGTGTGAATAAAGTTTCCTATCATGATGTGTGAATAAAGTTTCCTATCATGGTCAGATATAAGTGCAGAGCCTTTCTGACATGATGTGTGAATAAAATTTTCCTATCATGATGTGTGAATAAAGTTTCCTATCATGATGCATGGATAAAGTTTCCTATCGTGGTAAGATTAAAGTGCACAACATTTCTGACATGATGTGTGAATAAAAGTTTCCTATGATGATGTGTGAATAAAGTTTCCTATCATGGTCAGATATAAGTGCAGAGCATTTCTGAAATGTTGTGTGAATAAATTTTCCTATCATGGTTAGATATAAGTGTTGAATCAGATGAAGACCTACTTGGAGGCTAGGCCTACAATGAGCATGACAAACAATTGGTTCTATAGAACTTTTTATGATGAGAAGAATAAATATATAGCACCTGTGATGATGATCCAGCAGAAATGATCTAGATCTAGAGATGATCTAGATCCAGAGATGTTCCAGATCCAGTGATGATCCAGATCCAGTAATGGTCTAGATCCTATGATGATGATCCAAATCAAGTGATGATACAGATCTAGTGAATATGAAGAGAACTTGATGATGATCCATATGATACAGAGAAAAAGACTTGTGCTGATAAATTGTGTCGAAAGAATACCTTCCTAGTTAAGAGGGAGTGTTGTTATAATTGTAACTTTGGAATGTCTTCACTTGTATATCTTATGTATTGTACCCCGATGTTTATTCCAGGAAGTGTTTGTAATTTAATTGAGTCATGTCATGCCCCAATGTTTTAATCGGGAGATTCTATAATGTAAGAAAGTCATGTCAAGAAATTGTGGGTAACCCTCCTATTGATCAAGGGTTGATGTCCCTGCAGTTGTGGGGCCCTAGGGTTATTAGACTCTCCTAGAGAAGTCAGCCCTGGTGAGTTATTGTCAATTCAAGAATTAGTATAAATAGAGAGTGAGCCTCTCTATTTAACACACATTCATTCACACTGAGTTGTAGCACATAACTGAGAGAGAATAAGTTGTTGGGACAAGAGAGAGAGAGACTACTAATCCTAAAAAATCTAGGTCTTCGTCTTCAAGAAGTGCTGATGAGAAACCATACTATGATGAGGAAGGAAATAGATCCTCCAACGGATCACAATAGTGACTGGGAACTAGATGTGGGAAGTTAGACACAAGTGACACTCATATAGGATAATGATGGAATCAGGATAATATCTAGATGCGGGGATAGATCCTTGAATAGTGAGCACGACATAGAGATGACCCAAGGCAGCTTTTAACTTTTCATATAGAACAACTAGACTTATCTGTCATGTAGGAGACATGATCAGATTCCCCATGTATAAAGGAAAAGTGGAGGAGTAAGAAACTCAAAGTAATAGCTGAGCTGAAAGTGTAAATTGAAACATGAGTATAGGAAAGTTCAGATAGTGCTTTGTTCAAGGAAGACATGCTGCCACTGTTTATAACCCAAAGAGAGTACTTCTTCCTTATCTTTCATGTTAAATTTTAACGAGTCCAGGAAATTCAATTCAAGTCTATCTTCATTTTTGATAAGCTTGAAGAGGGGAGAAAATAATGCTTGATAAAGTCACTAATTCGTCGATTTTATGAGCCCGAACTAGTACATGCTTGTTGATGTTTTCATATTTTGGGAGTCTAAAAACTCCAAAGAAGACTCCAGGGGGGTGATTTTTCATCCAATTTAGTCTCTTGAGGCCGAAAAAGTATAAAACATACCACAGAAGAACTCTCTTATTTTCTAAATAAGTAAGGTGTACCTTTTTTGTACTTAGTTAGGAAGGTCCGAAAAAGGTTAAATCACCACCTACCCAATGCCCCTTCAAAAGCAACATATAGCTTGAGTTTTACGAGTGTGAAGGAAAGCAAGATCACTCAGAAAGATCCGTTTGGGTACGAGAAATGGGGCTTACAACAGTAAACTCAATGCTTTGTTCTTTAGGGTTTAACGATCATGACAAAGGAATAAAGTACGCTAGGAATATTTTTCATGTTTAGGTCCAAAGCATGAAAAAGATAAAACTAAGCTCATACCATGTGATCCTTTTCCGTAAATTTAGTCCCTCAGGTCTGGAAAAGCGATAAACCTATCCCTGAGAATACTCTTCTCAATTCCGAAGAAAATACAGTGTTCCTTTATCATATTATTCCACATGGTCCAAAAAAGTGATAAACTACCACCAATGTGGATTCCCATTCACATATTCTTAATGAGCTTGAATTGACAAGTTTACTCAACAGTCAAGTCTATTTTGAGGAGTTAGACTTGGGCCTAAAGAAACTCCAAAAGGGCGGGGATCCTTATAAAGGGGATAGCTTGTAAAAAGAGACTAAAATGAGGCTCAATTTGGCGTGAAAAATAGCTAAGAAGGATCCCATAAACCTATGAAAAATGTGGCATGAGTACCAAAAGACAACAAAGTGTTATAAACTAGGGTACTCATGGAAGGGGTGATCTATCCATGGAAGAACAATGATGTAGACTGGGTAAAAACTAGTTAAACACCATAGTTCGTGGTCAACGAAGTCATCCTAGGGTCAAAAGAGGATTAGGTATAGATGCAAAAATGCACATGGAGGACAAAAAACCTATAATATATGACTAGACAACAACTTTAAACAACCTTGAACCTGTTGCATTAGGGAAAATAAGATGGTATTAGTTCAAATATAAAAATAATTTTCAAACTATAGGTTAAAAACCCACAAATTAAAATTTTTCTTATATATAGTTAAAAAATATAATCAAAATGATACCATTTCATGTTTTTTACCCAAATTAGGAACATTTTACCTCTTGCTTGGATTTCTCATTGTGGACAAACTAGTGGACTATTTCAAATTCCGCAAGTGCCAGGTAAGCTAGATCTCCTTTCTGTTCAATTTAAATCGTTTCAATTTTCAATTTTATGAAAAATTTTGATGTTTAATCCTGCCCTAGGGAAGCCACGCGATACATGCAGATAGGAAAATTATACAGTAGTGTACACACGTTATACATGTGACCTACCCAAAGGCAACCCACGTGTCATACACGACCTGTCTAAAAGACAGTCGTGTGTATTGCGAGACATAGAAAAAGTAAAAAATGGCCAAAGTTCAAATAATTTTGATGAATTCTAATGTTAAAACTTGGTGAAATGGGCAGGTTTAATCATGGTGTTGGAGTGGAGGGAGAGAGAACACGAGAACATGGATTGAGACACACTCGTAGTGCCCCTACTGTGCATGCATTACATCAAAGTGGGCTACTAAAATTCTTCTGCACTTCACCCATGTGGTCCAATGTCCGCTTTCTCGAACATTTGATTGGCTATTGGGACCATGACCTTGGGGCTTTTGAGCTCAAGGTGAGATCTTGGAGGTACCCTTGGAAGACATATACTTCATCACAAGGTTGTCTCAATAGGGAATGTCTGTCAACCTCGAAGGTACTGGCAAGGGCAGTGACCCCATCAGTGTCCAAGATTATGTGGACACCTACTATGCACCCGTGAGTAAGAAAAAGGAATCATGCATCCCTATTGTGCATATTAATAACTTCCTGCTACGGGTGTTTTTAAGTACTATAGTGAGGGTTGCAGGATCTTCATCGCTTCATCTTTCCACTCGTAACCAAATGAGGATTGTTGTAGAGTGCTTACAGGGAACCATGTTTGATTGGTGCTCAGGAATAATCCCGATTATGAAAAAACAACTCTCTGACTGTAAGAGAGGCCATCGCAAGAATTTTTGGTATTCAAGTGTATTAGTAGCCTTATTTTTTGAGAGAGTGCTTGCAATCAGCCCTGCGGTGCCACTTCCAGTATTCTCTCCTCGTCAGCCTAGACTAACCAGGTGGGGAGAGATTTTCCTTTGCCAGGGTGGCGGTGGATTAGTTCAGAGTGTGTATGATGACGACTTCTACTTGTGGTGGGGGTGGAAGTTTCCAGTGTTAATTTTCATATGATAAGCTAGATAATTAGTATATCATTTCATAAAAAAAGCATATAAACAAGATCACTGAAAGATAGACAAGCACAACCATACAAAAGGAACACAAAGATTTATCCTGGGAAAACCCTAAAGGGAAAAACCTAGCAANGTGTGTGTGTCTTTCAATTGAGGAGCGGTACACCTCTATCTATATTCATACATTCACTTTAATTTACTCATCCGACATGTAGGCTCGAGTTACACATATAGGCTCAAGTAACCACACTGGGGTGCTAATGACCCACCTCTACAATTAGAGGGGACTACCTCATGACTCTTATTAGTTCTTTCGATTAGAAGCATCAGGGTACAAATTAATACAAGTTGTTCTCCTGGTAGGACCATCGGGGACCACAAAAATATACATATAGAATATTCTTCAAAGTTACAATATTTCAACACTCCCCCTTAACGAGAAGGGTATTATACAACAAAATCAACAACAACAATAATAGGAGAGAGATTGAGGACATCATCAGCATCATCAGGGTAACACATCTATAAATCATTGGAATCTTTTTAACATCATATAGTATTCATCTTTGTCTTCAACAACAACAATGCTTTGACAACGTCGTCTTTAGTCTTCATCTTCAATCTTCAACAACAACAATACTTTGACAATATCATCTTTAGTCTTCATCTTCAATCTTCAACAACAACAACACTTTGACAACATCATCTTTAGTCTTCATCTTCAATCTTCAACAAAAACAACACTTTGACTTTTCGATCAGCAACATAATCGTCTACACTTTGACCTTTCGATTAGCAATATCTTCAACATTTTGACCTTTCGATTAGCAACATCAACATCAGCACTTTGACTTTTCGATCAACAATATCTTTAGCACTTTTGATCTTTTGATCAACAGCATTATCATCGAAATCTGATCTTTCGATCTGAAACATAATCATCAAGATATCATCATACTCTGATCTTTCGATCAAATCCATCATCATCAAAACACCATCATCATAAAAGCATCATCATCAAAGCATCACCATCAAAACATCATCATCATCAAACTCTGATATTTCGATCAGAAATCATCATCATCATCAGAATATCATCATCATCACATTCTAATCTTTCGATCAGAAACATCATCATCATCATCACACTCTGATATTTCAATCAAGAAACATCATCATCATCATACTCTGATCTTTCGATCAAAAACATCATCATCATCACATTCTGATCATTCGATCAGAAATATCGTCATCATCACATTCTGATATTTCGATCAGAAACATCATCATCATCATCACATTCTCGACAACCGAATTCACCGGATTGATTACAGGATAATTCGTCCCTATCACTTTAGGACTAAGTCCAAGGATGATGCAATCCTACCACCATCTCGATAACCGAAGTCACCGGATCCATTCTGAACTGAGGTTCATGGATGATACAATCCTATCATGTTCTCGAGTATTGAAGTCACTGGATCCATTCTAAACCAAATTTCATGGATGATATAATCCTACTACCATCTCGATAACTGAAGTCACCAGATCCATTCTGAACCGAAGTTCATAGATGATACAATCCTACCACCATCTCGATGACCGAAGTCACCGGATCCATTCTAAACAGAAGTTCATGGATGATACAATCCTACCACCATCTCGATGACCGAAGTCAATGGATCCATTCTGAACCAAAGTTCACAGATAATACAATGCTACCACCATCTCGATGACTAAAGTCATCGGATCCATTCTGAACCGAAGTTCATGGATGATACAATCCTACCACCATCTCGATGACCGAAGTCACCGGATCCATTCTAAATCGAGGTTCATGGATGATACAATCCTACCACGTTCTCGAGTACCAAAGTTACCAGATCCATTCTGAATCGAGGTTCATGGATGATACAATCCTACCACCATCTCGATGACCGAAGTCACTGGATCCATTCTGAACCAAAGTTCACGGATGATACAATCCTACCACCATCTCGATGACCGAATTCACCGGATCCATTCTGAACCGAGTTTCACAGATGATACAATCCTACCACCATCTCAATGATCGAAGTCATCGGATCCATTCTGAATCGAGTTTCACAGATGATACAATCCTACTTCATTCTCGAGGACCAAGGTCCCTAGATCTCTTTAGGGCAAGTGCCCAGGGACGATACAATCCCACTACATTCTCGAGGACCCAAGTCACCAGATCCATTATGGACATATGTCTCGAGATGATACAATCCCTCTTCATTCTCGACGACCGAGGTCACCAGATCACTTTAGAGGAAATGCCTAGGGATGATACAATCCCACTGCAACACCACTACTCCCCCTTTCGAGGACGGTCTTTCTGAACAACACCAAGATTGTCTTGAAAGTGTTCAAAATTTACCCAAGACAGAGGCTTTGTCAACACATCATCATCTAAACCATCATCATCTACATATTTAGTATGTGGATACTGAACTATCACCATCTGTATCTCTAGTATTTGAATACTGAAAGCATCATCACCTCTATATTCAGTATAGAAATATGGAATCACCATCATCTGAATCTACAGTATGTAAATACTGAAACATCATCTATATATTCAATATGGGAATACTGAAATCATCATCATCTATATCTTCAGTATGGGAATACTGAAATCATCACCATCTATATCTTCACTATGGGAATACTGAAATCATCATCATCTATATCTTCAATATGGGAATACTGAAACATCATCATCTCTATATTCAGTATAGAAATACTGAATCACAATCATCTGTATCTATCTTCAGGTCAAAGGGACATGATATCAGCTTCTGAAGCCATATGGCTTCACAACTTAGCATAGCAATATTCTATGTATTCTACTTCAGCCGTGCTAAGAGAAACACTGGACTATTTCCTGCTAAACCATGAACTCATAACTGACCCCAAACAAAAGAATCTACCTGATGTGCTTTTCCTATCTGAGATACTTCCAGCCCAATCTGCATCTGTATAGCCATACAATCTGTAGTCATGGTTTCCATCATAGTATAGGCCAAAGTCTATAGCCCCTTTCAGATATCTCATCACATGTTTTGCAGCTATTTGGTGAACACGTCTAGGTTGAACTAGATACTGACTCAAGGTGCTCACAGCAAAACAAATGTATGGTCTAGTATTTGTTAGATACATTTAATGACCCAATAATATGTCTGTATTGAGTCACATCCACTAACTCTTATGAGTCATAAGCTAATAACTTCAAGTTGGAATCCATGGGTGTGGACATGGCTTTGTATCCCAACATATCGAATGTTTTCAATATCTCTATTGCATACTTTCCCTAGTTGAGAAAGATTCCTTCTAAATTTTTCCATACTTCCATACCTAGGAAATAATGCATTAACCCAAGGTATTTCATCTAAAAATTTTCAGGGAGCTTCTTCTTGCATTCTACAATCTGTTTCTCATTCCCTGTCAGGAATAGATTATCCACATACAGTAATAGTATGACATGTTCATCTTCTACAACCTTGAGATAAAGGTTAGGGTCATCTTTACTCTTGGTAAATCCCATGCTCGACAGGAAACTATCTATCCTTTCATACCAAGCTCGAGGATCTTGTTTAAGGCCATATAAGGCCTTCTTCAACTTTCATATGTGAGTATGTCTATCTTCAACTTCAAATCCTTGTGGTTGTTCTATGTATACTTCTTCTTCAATCACTACATTCAGAAAAACTATTTTCACATCCATCTGGTGTAAGTCCCACTTCATCATGGATGCAAGTACCATGATAGCTCTAATCGAAGTATACCGTGCTACTAGGGCAAATGTCTCTTCATAATCAATTCCCTCTTTCTGAGAGAAACCTCTGGCCACAAATCTTGCTTTATGCTTCTCGATACTTCCGTCAGCTACATGATTTATTTTGAATATCCATTTGGAGGATACTATACTCTTTCCTTCTGGTTTGGGAACTATATCCCAAACATCATTCTAGTATTCTTTCATCATAACATCTTCCATGAGTTCATCTTGTCAGGTCATCAACATATCCTAGTCTTCTGCATTCAACCTTGAAGGTTGGAACCCACTTTGCTCTTGGTAAAGTATCGATCCAGCAAGAAGCTGTCCAACATGTCATACCATGTCGAACTCAGATATCTTCTGTAGTCACTCCCCCTGAAGTGGAGTATCATCTTTCCTCTTCATTCTGTACAGGTGGTTCTATGCTTGATATATACTTGTCAATAGAGTATGTCATGTCATAGTCTATTCTTTCTGAGGCAAATCACGAACCTTGCTTTGTACACTTGTTCTTGTAGATCCATATGGAAGATACTACGTACTTCCCTTCATGTCTCAAAACCATATCAAATACATCATTCCTGATGATCAATTGTTACTCTTTGATCATAGCTTCTTTCACAACCATGGTGGTATTCATCCTTCGAGGTGGATCTACCGCTCTCTAAAGCTCTTTCCTTTGTCATGATGTCTCTGACCCTGGGAGCTTTAGATTCATGTTTATTGAATTGTCATCACTTGTTCTTTGGAACAAGTCTCACCCTTCTTTTCTTGTAGGCGGTTGTACACGACCTTTCCTACAATTCAAGTGCACCAGTTGCATGGTTAGAACTATTTCATAAAACATATGCACAAATTCTTATGCATCATGCAACTCTTTAGCGAACACAACATTCATCCATATCTCACTACTGTCATTAATGCAACCAATATATCATGCATAACACATCAACTGAATATAATCAAATGTATAACAAAACAATATCATGAAATGACAATTGAATACTTATCTTTTATTCATTTTGTGGGTAGACTCCTTCTTGGTCCTACTACTTCATCATCTTCTTCATTCATGACATCATCATTTCTTATCCAAATGATAAGATGGATAAGAGGTTCTTCAAGAATTGAGTTCTTCATATTCCTCATCGCTTGAGGGATCTTCTTTGAATGGTGAGAGCTTGATCTTCAATTGCTCCCATATTCTTCTTCTCTTCTTATGAGTCGAGCTTCTTCTTCTTTCCAGAGTCAACTGAAAGTAACCACTTCCTTTTGGCACACATTCCTTGCATGAATGAATCCCATGATATTGGGAGGCCATTCAAGGTGGCTATCACCACTTCTGCATTCTTCACTTCTTCTTTTACCTGTTTCTTAAGGTCATCTTCTGATGGTACAAGTTGATCTATGACTGAATCAACAATGATCTTCTTGGACTTGACCAAGTTCTTTTGGTGTAAGGCTTTGAGCATCATCTCCCTCTAGAACTGGAATTTTTAATCTCTCTACTCATGTAGGTATCCAATTCATTTTCTTTAGAGATATCAAATAATTCCATGCTTGGAATTTTTCAACTTCACCAAGCTTATCATCAAGCTGATGAGAACCTCAAATGGAAATAGCAAAAGATTAGATCTTACCGATTTGAGGTGTCCGTCCTGGTTCCGGAGCTGGCTGATCTAGGGTTTGTCAGAGAAAACCTAATTTTAAAAACTTGGAATATTTCAAATATGATTTTATAGAAATATATATCTCTTCAAATGGATCATTACAATGCACTCCTTTTCTAAAAACAGTGGAGGGAAGCTACCGGAACAGGAAACCCTAGTTTTCAAATTTCTTCTCTACAAATTCCTGTCACTGTTTCTATGATATATCCACAATTAATGATCCTCTGTGTCTGATATTTCTCACTGAAGTAACCTCGTATGTCCCTGATTAAACACCAAAGGTTTCATCAGAATTGGTTTCACCAATTGGGATTTATGATCCTTTTCCCAAGGTGACCTATTACAGTACTGTTCAGAACAGCGAGATTGTATGGACTGCCACGTGTCACTGTTTCATATTTTGGGTCTGAACTTTGGACCACAGAAATTAGAGTCCTTTCCATTTCTGTAACATCTTTATTAATTCCATTTAGACCTCTTTATCCCAATCTATAGCAATTATCCCTAGGTGTCCTGTTTAGGGATGAATTTCGGAAGAGGCTGGAAGCCTAACTTGGAGGGATCATATCTCCCAGAATATAGTGAATATGAGGCTGAATTTGGGGCACATTGTACATCAGGATGTTATCTTAGACCTCTACAATTTTTGGCTACTGAACCTTATCTAATCTCAAGATATAGTGAATGTACCAAAACTTAGCAGTTTTAGTATTTAGGGTTTTTCTAGCTCGGGGTCAAACTAGGGTTTGACTTTCCCGGAGTTTCACCCCACCAAAAATATTGATCCAGGTCTATAAAATTCGATTTTTATGAGGAGATCAATCCTATGCCAGGCTCATTCAAAAATGACACTTCTGCAAGAAGCCCTAATTTCCCGCACCGAAAACTGAAAATGCTCGAAATCGAATTCTGCTTCGACAGAAAGATGCACCCTTCAATGGAGAGTCAACCTAGCCTTCTTTTTCTAATCGATTGTGGAGAGAGAATCAAAAAGTAAGAAGCCCTAGATTTTACAGCTACACAATGTCTTCTTTCAAAGTTTCTCTGATACCATGTTAAATTTTCATATGCTAAGCTAGATCATTAGTATATCATTTCATAACAAAAGCATATAAACATGATCACTGAAAGATAGACAAACACAACCATACAAAAGGAACACAAAGATTTATCCTGTGAAAACCCTAAAGGGAAAAACCTAGAAAAATCTTCCTCAATATAGATTCCCCAAAATGTAAAAGATAAAACCAACAAGGAGATCAAAGCCTAATCCTCCTCCTGCGCCAGCTACTTCTCTCTCTCCACTAATGCGCTACACAAGTGAGAGTGTGTGTGTCTTTCAAATGAGGAGCGCTACACCTCTATTTATATTCATCCGTTCACTTTAATTTACTCATCTGACATGTCAGCTCGAGTTAAATAATGTAGGCTTGAGTTACACATTTAGGCTCAAGTAACCACCCGAGGGTGCTAATGACCCACCTTTACATTTAGAGGGGACTACCTCATGACTCTTATTAGTTCTTCCGATTAGAAGCATCGGGGTACAAAGTAATACAAGTGGTTCTCCCGATAGGACCATCAGGGACCACAAAAAGATACATATAGAATATTCTTCAAAGTTACAATATTTCAACATCCAGCACTAGAGCAGTTTCCATATGCTAGTTTAGATTTTCGAGGTGACAATGATCTCGTCCTCCCTCTAGGAGGAGTATGGGGAGTGCTAGGTATTTTACTTTTTATGTTTTTAATTTTTTTATAAATTTTTATCATAAATCTATATACATATGTATAAGAGTTTTTAATCCATTTTAATGTTTAAAATGAAGATGTTGGGCTAGTCCACCCTGATGGGAATCCAAGGATATACGTGCGACCAGTGGCAGGGGAAGAGCAAGGTTTGTGAGGGTCCTTGAGGGGAAGCTGGTCAGCCTTACCCAAAGAGTCCCAACCATACAGATTGAGTAGATCCCTGCCATCATGCAGGAATTTGTTGTAGGAATTCCACCTACTTGGATACGCCTTATGCGAAGGGTAGTCAGGGCTGTACTAGTCTATATAGAAGCCGAGGAGGCTACTGCAACTGAAGAAGCTGATGATACTAATGATACTAGTGATCAGGGTGATTAGAGATATATCTAGAGGCATTTTATGGATTGTGATCCAAATTTTGTGTATTTTTGTATATTTATACAGTTATGACTGGATCTGAGGATCAAAACTCGACCTATCTTAGGGACAAATTTTTACACACACACACACACACACACACACACATATATGGTCGGTTTATTTACATGTGTTCAAAATGTATCTGTTGTGTATTTTTATAAAATGTGTGTTACATTCCAATCTAAGATATAGTTCGCATATGCATCAGTTAATGAATTTTGATTTCATGGAGTATGATTAAATGAAATATAATCAAAATTTCTTTCAAGTAATCTAACTTGCAAAAAATGATGTAACAAGATAGGGTTTCGCACCTGATAAGCTCGATTGAGCTGGGAAACCACCAGTTGAGAATCAAATCTAACTTCCAACTGAGTGATGCCATGTGACAATGCATCCCATAAAATCTCAATGATAGCCCTGTATTTGGCCACATTATTGGTAGCGGGACCCAGGTAAGCACCTATAGAGGCAACTAGCTGTCCTGAGGGTGAGTAAATGACCCATGCGGCTAAAGCCAGGTTGCAAGTGTGGCGACTAGTGCCATCTGCAAAACCTATGAACCACTCTGAAGACATCTGTAACAACCAATAGATGACATAAGAACACAAACCATCTAACTATTGTACATACAATTACATACAATAAAATACAAGAAAAAGTGCTAAGCCTAAGCATAGTACTTCTTCAGGTAGAGCCCATTACTAGGTTTAGGCAACGTATTCCCTTCAAAATATGTTAATTCATATGCTCCTTTCTTCAAAAATTTTGACACGATGTAGGGTCCTAACCACATGGACTTGAATTTCCCTGCTCCTATGGGTTGTTTGTCCTGATCCCAGAGCAAGAAAAGCTCCCCCTCAGAGAATATCCTAGGCTTGACCGATTTATCATATTGATTTTTAACCCTATTTTTATGTGTCTTGTTTGCTGTCAATGCATCTCTGTGTCATTCATCTAGATGTTCCAAATGTAAAAATGTTCTTTTAATTCAGTCATGTCAGGTCGCACATGAATAGAAAATTTAAGTGATGGGATTTTACATTCAACCGGAGTTACTGCTTCCACCCCATGAATGAGTTGGAAAGGTGAAAACCCCGTGGCAGTTTTAACACTGGTTTGGTATGCCCAAAGTGCAAGATACAACATAATGTGCCAATTTGACCGGGATGCATTAATATTACGCTTGAGGATGTTCTTCAAGGTCTTATTGACTGCCTTGACTTGACCATTCGCTTCCGGGTAGAAATAAGGCGAGTGATATTTTTTAAACCCTAGCACAGTATCCAATTTGGTCATCATGCTATTTTGGAAATGACTACCATGGTCAATGGTAATATTCTTTGGAATACTGAAACAAGCGATAATCTGGTTGAAAATGAAAAAAATTGCAATTTCCCTATCAGCCTTGAAGGTGGGCATTGTCTCTTCCCACTTCATAAAGTAATCAACAAAAACAATGATGTATTTGTGCCCCCCATCCGAGACTAGCTTGCATGTCACGTAATATATCCCCCACTTGATGAAGGGGCCCATTGCGATGATGAGACATAGTGGAGAAGGATGTGACTGCATCTTTTTGGTGTAAAACTGACAAGGATGGCAGTGCTTCATGGATTCCACACAATATTTAAATATCATGGGCTAGAAACAACCGACACGCAGAATATTCTGGGCCATTGCTAACCCAGATAAATGACCCCCACATGCTCCACTATGGGCATCATTTAGGACACTCTCGGCCTCTTTGTGGCTGAGGCACAAATGTAAAACAGAGTCTACCCATCTACGGTATAAAGTATCCTTGATGATAAAGTAGTTTTATGCATGTATACGTAGTTTGCGTCACTTTTCCCGCAAAAAGGTCGCAGGACACTTAAGAGTCTGGAGATAGATAAGTATCTCCATACCAAGGATCAGAGGTGGAAATCAGAAAAATGTGCTCATCTGGGAATGAGTCTTCTTAAACAGCTACATCTTCTTCCACTGGAAATTCTGCAATAAGCTCTGCAAAAACGAAGGATCTTTTTTATTTGGAAGATTGAAAATCCAAGTCGAACTCATCGAGAAAGACTATCTATTTGTTGAATTTTCTCCCTACTATGCATCAAGAAAAAAAAATACTAAAAGGGATTGAAATATGCCACTACTGTCGTATTCCTCAGTAAGATGTAGTGGCATAACCTCTGCACATCATAAACAACTGCTAAAGCCAACTTTTCAACATGGGAGTACCGAAGTTTAGTTCCAGCTAAAGCATTGCTAAGGTAATAGATGGCATGCTCTTGGAGCTCATCATCTTCCTGGACCAACACTACCCCAATGGTTGACTCAGACAAGGCCAGATACAATATAAAATCATGAGAGTAATCCAATGGAAGTAACAAAGGAGCTAACAACAAAGCTTTATTTAATGCCACAAAAGCAAGTTGTGTGGTTTCATCCCATACGAATGGGGTGTCCTGCTTCAATAGGCGCATGAAAATTTTGGTGATATTGGAATAATTCATGATAAAATGTCTAAGGAAGTTAGACTTTCCTTGCAGGCTCTGAAGCTTCCTGATAGAACAAGGAGGAGGTAGATTTACAATGGCCTCAACTTTCAAAGGATCCACCTGAGTACCTTTGTTAGAAACTATGAACCTGAGTAGTCGACCTGACTCGACACAAAAAACACACTTGTGGAGATTCAAGTGTATTTTGTAACACCTGCATCATTCAAAAATTAAGTGCAAGTGATCTAGATGATCGATCCTCTTATGAGAATGAGCAGGCAAATCATCTAGGTATGACTCAACAATAGTCTTGATCATGGAAGGAAAAATTCATTTCCTGCTGAAAGGTAGCCCCTACATTTTTCAATCCAAAGGGAATTTTCTTATACGCAAATGTACTCCAAGGAGAAATGAAATCCATTTTATGTTGTTCTTCCGTCTTGATTTGAATCAGATTGTACCTGGAAAAGCCATCCATAAACGAAAAAAATTCACTCCCTACACAATCATCAATGGTTTGATCTATGAATGGTGTGGGGTAATTTTCATTGGGAAAAGATTTGTTTAAATCATGAAAGTTTGTACATACATGTATCGTGCCTTGCTTTTTATCGACAGGAACAAGATTGGATAACCACTCTGTCAAAGCGATTGGGTAGATGAAACCATCTTTTAGCAGCTTTTCCACTTTAGCCTTAATGGATGTCGCTTTATGTGGGTTAACAGGTCTGATATTTTGTCAAACTTGTTTGGCATCAGGATACGGATTTCATGTTCAATAATTGATGGATTTATGCCCGGCATCTCCTCATATGACCAAGCAAACACGTCGTAAAATTCCTTAAATAAGGCAGTATAGATAGCAATCTCCTCCGGAGAGCAGTTTGAACCAATATATACATTTTCCACGATGTCAGGGTTTGTAGAGATGTTAATAGGAATGGTAACAAAAAATTTCACCATATTCCCCTCGGCGAAGATTCCCTCCCTTGGCAAGGGATTAATAGGTAGGTCAACATCATCTTCCAATCTCATGTGGAACTCTTGGTTTTCAATTCTACTTAGTTCTGGAAGGAAGTAGGATCTATGGTGAAGATCTTTGTAGATATTGTCTTTCCCACTCATGGATTCCAAAATGGCTTCATCTGAAGGAAAAAAAATATCTAAGTAGTCATCGGAATATACAGAGTTCTCTGCCCAAACAAAAAGATAAGCTTCTTCCAACTCCTCAAAGACTATAGAAGGAGTCTAGATCAGATCAACAGTAGTGTTAATGATAGCTTGGTAAGCCACTTCTATTGTAGATAAGGGAACCTGAGGTTCGTGATGGGTAGGAGGGACCCAAGGATCAATTTTATCAACAACCGTTGTGATAGACTTACCTACACTCATGGAACATAGATAATTTATCGGGGTTGGGATATCAAAAGTGCCCATCAAATATGAATACATACCAGCCCCCAAGCTCTCTGTAGAAGTATTGACCTGATCAACCAATGGTACCATGGACTCATTCATTTCCAAATGGCCCCTTCGAGTAAAATTGAGTTGGTCAATAGTAACCAACTTTTCTTCATGTAGAAAAACCACTACTCGAAGAACAACTGAAGCAATCGTGCACATAGCATAAGTCCATCTTCTCCCCAGAAGCAAGTTATAGTCCAATGGAGCATCAATCACCTCTGATTCAACAAACACCACTTTCCATTTGTAACTAGGATTATTTCACCTTCTGTGGACAGAAGCTGTTCCTCTGGTCTGAATGGTTCAGATCCAAAACAAATGAGTGAACGACAAAGGATAAAGACCTTCACTAGATGTCGTAGACACCTGAATACTTCTTCGATAGTGAACCTGTGTACCTGCAAACGAATCAAACATGCAAACACATCAAAGCTACCAGGAAATCATCTACTTATCCATGTTAGTGACCAAGGAATCTAACAACATGTACATGTGAAATCAAAACAATAGTAATGTGGGACGAAAACTAGCTTTGCATTAAAGATGTATGGAGAAGCTTACAACCATTGCCTTAGTGTCGACAAGCATCTCCATGAGATAAACACTTCATCCCCGTAAGCTCCAACTTTGCTCTCTATGCTCTTCAATGGCTTGGAATAAGTGGTAAATCTAATATAATAACAATACTTCTATAGTTCTCCCCTCAACTATAGACATGACCTTGTATTTATAAGGCTCAATGGATAGGAATAGTTGAGATATTTGTGGATGAGGTGGCCTCTAAGATCCTATGATGGGGGATATCGAGCTCAACTGACCCACAATGATAGGGATAAGGGAGGACACGAGGCTCATGATATAGAAGCCTCGAGAAACTTCTCTTTTTCCCATTTTACCCAGGGTACCACTTTTCTTCTCTTATGACAGAGCGGTTTAGATGATAAACACTTATGGCCCAAAGGCCACAGGTGGTGGCATCGCTTATGGAAAACATGATAGAGGCGGTGCGAACAAGGTACCACTCATGGGCCACAAGTAAAATGTGGTGCTGAGTTTTTTCATGTAGAATTGACAAACAAAGTAGGTTTCCACTCTAAGTGTTGGGATTAAGGGAAAACATGGAAGTTAAGGGTCTTATCACATGGTGGTGATAGGATTTGGGTATAACAGAATGCCCCCCAAAGAATGAGACTTAGAGGGATATGATAAACGAGAGCTTTTAGAGAACAAGTTGTCACTTTGAGGTGAAAATGTCATCTCGATCGGAGTGTGTCGTCAAGTAGGCGTTTGTAGTACATCAATATTTTTGACTCATAGACACAAGTAACCAACTCATGGCTGCAGACCAATACAAGGCAGATCCATGAGAGGAATAAACAAGCATGGCTACTAGAATACAACATAGATCCATGTGATAGAGGAATCAAACATGGACATAGCTACCAGACATACAACATAGATCTATGTCATACAGACGCAAATTTGAGCATAGCCACGACCATACAAATGTGGATCCATGCTAGATATACAAAACTCCATCACAACCTGGGGAAAGAAATGAGTGATAAATGAATACCAAGGGTCTTCGTCTTGTCTTCCACAAAGTATGATTCTATCCATGTGATTACAATGATCCGAAGTCAGACATGGTAGAAACCACTTGATTACCGGTCAATGATGTGAACCGTTAACAAGTGCGAGGGAGATCATCATTGATGTCAATGATTCCCAAGGTACCCTAGTACAATATACTGAGTGTGAATAGATGTTTTGACGTCAAACACCTAGTTGATTCTATCGATAAAAGGTCAATTATGTGAACCTATGTCGAGAGCAAGGGAATCTGTCATTAAGGCATACAGATCTCAAGGTACTAAGTTTTTGTTTCTAAGACTATTTCCCGGATGATGAGCTAATGTCGACGGGAATAGTCTCGTCGAAGGAGGGCCATGATGAGTCCCACATTGATGACATGAAACTTGAAACATATTTATGGAATGATGTGAATGTAGTAACCATAATACTGACTCAAAAATACTGACACATAGATTGTTTTGACTGCAAAGTTAAACTTCTTCAACTTCCCTTTGAGCATCGGGCGACACAACAAAAGACTTGGCAGCATGACTAGACGGGACAAACACACAATGTGACAGTGGGCAATGCTTTCTTTTGAAAGACTCAAAGGAGTGGCATGACTTATGAAAGTGGATCGTCATGGAGATCAGCTGAATACCCAATCAACTGAAATGATATGAAGACAAGTTTTATGTTCAAAGGTAACGACAAACTACTACCATTTTCTTACAAAATGATTCCCTTCCCATTTTCCCCATCATGGTTGATGAGTGCCTATTTTCAGTTTTATGACTTCAAAGAGGGTAACAAACACTCGGTATAGCTCGTCCGAAGACAAGTCCAAACTCATATGTTTTACGAACTTGAGAGAGGAGGGGTTCGTTCCCAAAAATGGGTCTCTCAATGTTTAATTTAACGAGTCCAATGAAAGAAAACTCGGTATCGTTCATGTTTAGAGAGTCTGAATGACCACAGAAGAAGACTCAAAAGGGTCATTTTTCGTATGATTTAGTCCCTAAGGCCCAAAAAGGTATAAAATCATACCTTAGAGAAATCTTCCAGTCATGATTGGCTGGAGTGTTGCTTTTTCGTAAATAGCCTATCCGAACCGAAAAAGAGATAACCTATTGTCGGAGAGATGACTCTTCAAGTGGTTTAACGAGCATGAAGAAGAAAAGATCACTCGACAATCTTTTTGTATTTAGGAAGCCTGAAAAGAGTTTAAATAAGACTCCATTAGGTCTCTTTTCAAAATGAGAGGTTTTATGAGTCTGAAAAGAATCAGAAACGAACTCAGACCTTTGATACTGAGTTTCGAGAGCATGACCATAGTGTCGTAATAAACACTCAACAACTTTTTCTGTTTTATGGTAGTACGAAAAAGTAAAAAGCGAACTCCCAAGACTTTATTGTTGCTATTCTTCTAACCTGCAACGACTCAAAACAAGTGTTAAATGGACCAATAACTAACATTAAGGGATTAGGACTGATAAATTTTGAGTAATAAGCGATTTTAAATCAAAACTATAGCATGTCAAACCCAAAAATGTGTATAAAAGTCACGTAAATAGTGAAAAACCAGATCATTTTACTATTTACCCATAGTGGAGAGCATTTGAAGCACTTTCCGAGTCAAATCTTTAGTTGCTGATATTGGGAGTTTCCACCATCAGATTCGAGTGCTGTCAGTTCTAGGTAATATCCTACACCCTACTCTTTCATTCTATAGCTTCAATTTTGATTTTTAATGGCATTTTGGGCTTGTATGGAAAGCCATAAAATCATGGGAGGGGGCACCACGCTTATCCCTTGCGGGATACATGGTACCTTGATAGAACCGTGCCAAAAACACAACACACAGGCAGTGCCACCACCTGTCTTCAATGGTGCACAGGTGGTGCCACCGCCTATCTTCAGCGGTGCACAGGCAGTACCGGCTGTGAAGATGTAAAACTGTTCACACAAGAAAAACTAGACCATTTCATTTGATTTGAGAGATTAAGAATGATTCTAATGGGTCTTGTGATTTTTTTTAGCAAGTTCTAGTTGATAAAAAATGGTGATATTGAAATAAAGACAGCATGATAATGACGATTCTTTCACCAAGATAAATGCGGGTTGCATAGCCGCATTATGAGACTGCGGACTCCTAAAATTCTTTCGGACTCCCAGTATGGTATGACATGAATGATTACTTGAGCATATACTCCGGATGTGGAATCTGGAGCAACAACACTTTGAGGTTGGGGCTCATATTCTGACAGTTGAGGTAGAGGATATCTACTTCCTTATTGGCCTTTTGAGACTGGGTGCTCCCATCTTGTTGTTTGGTTCCCGCGGAGGGGACATCACTACACAAGAGTTGATAAACCGTCATTGTGTCCCTGGGACAAGGACATCAGGGAAGAAGATTCCCATAAATGCAATCATGGATGGAACTCTATGTACTGTATTGTTTACTATGAAAAGAGTGGCCAGAAGCTAGGGAGTGCACCAGGCTTCTAGGGCACATATGCTCTATGCCATAGAGGCCATGGTGCCTACAGTATTCAACTAGGTGGAAGCCATGCTTTTGATATTCAAGGATCAGCTGACCAAGTGTCGATAGGGGGAACTGAAGTAGTTCAGTTTTGGTTCCATTCTATCTTGCTTCTTCTTCAAGCGGGTACCACAGATGAGACTCTAGGTGGTATTTACAGAGCTGAGAGCGCGAGACCCTCACATGCAGAGGTGGGTTTGGATTATGGCATGTACCAGAGCGGGCAGGGGGAAGGTGAATTTCGGTGACCCGTTCTTCCAATGGCTGAGAGATTAGATCCTCATGGTGGAGGATTATGCTTATGCGGGTATGGACTTCAGCGGAGACCATGACCTACCGCTCCCACCCGGTGGACAGTGGGGTGACGTCGGTAAGAATAAAAAAACCCTAATATGGAAATAGTGTTTTCATGTTTTTTGATGTTTTATATTTTTTATGTTAAGTAACGAGACCTAAAAATATTCATGCAGATGTTGGAGCAGCACGAACTGGGGGAGCTTCCCCATTGGATAGATGAGTTGGAGCCCACTTCATACCACAGGGTGACGATTTGACCAGGGAGTTAGAGGAAAACCTGGAGAAGTTGACCTTAGACATCCCTGATGCTTCCATTGATGACCTCCCTTTGAGGTATCGGAGACCTAGAGCAGGAGTACCGTGTTGGTTTAGCAGACTGCTACGTAGAGTAACTCGGGAAGTGATGTGCTACCATGAGCATCACTAGACAATGTATGCATGATGTCTCTACTGAAAGCTGATAGTTTTAGGATTTTGTATGGTGATTTTTACCTGAAAGCCTACATGCTTTAGATGAGGTCTCGTGACCTATTTTTTGTAAAACATGTTCATATATATATATATATATACATACTTTTACCTGGCATTTATATGTCTCAAATGGTGGATGTAATTTACATGAGTTTTATGTGTCTTTAATTGTTTATTTACAATGAACCATGTTTGATTTTAACGTCATGAATGGGAAATATGCCAATCTGGGATGTAATTAGATAATGAGTCAACAACTACGTTATGTTCCATAGGGATATGCCTATAGGTGATGGTTTCAAATGACCTTTCTAACAATCTTACCCTCTAGAAGAGGAGGAGGAGCACATGATTTCTAATGGTATAAACATGGTTTAAATGAAAAACCACGAGTTGTGAGTCCATCAAGACTACCAGATTGCGAACATCTTGGGAGGCAGCTTCAGTTATAAGACCTATGAATACTCGATACTCAGCGATGTTGTTGGTAGCGGGACCAATACAAACTGCTCCTAAACTAACCAAATATTCAGCTGGGTAATAGAGGACCCAAGCAGCTGAGGAAAGATTCAAGGTGTGGTGGAAAGCACCATAGGCAAAGCCATAGAAAGCCATCTGCTCTGCATGACCAAAACATGGTATAAACAGATAAGGACACTAAACTCAAAACCATATTGAAAATACTAAAAGCACACTAAAAGTCAAGAAATATACATATATACAAGATACTATCCAAGAAAGACCTAGGCATAGTACCTCTTTAGGTACAACCCATTGCGAGGTTGCCCTAAAGGGATTCCATCGTAGTCAATGAGCTCATAGGCCCCTTTCTCTACAACTTTAGAAATGATGAAAGGACTGTACCACATGGACTCGAACTTTCCTTTCCCTAGCTTGTCATATCTCTAGTTGTAAGTCAAAACTAGGTCACCGTCATTAAAGGCATGAGGTTGGACAGATTTATCATACTGCTCCTTGATGCATTTCTTATGTGCCTCATTAGCCAAGGCAGCATCTCTCCAAGTTTCGTCAAGGTTGTTCAAGTACAAAAATCTCTCTTCCTTTGCGGAAGTGTCTGGGAGAATTTTGACGGAAAGTTTTAAGGATGGAATCTAACATTGAATCGATAAGACAACTTCGAGTCCATAGACAAGCTAGAAAGGTGTGAAACCGGTAGCTGCTTTCACTGAAGTCCTGTAAGCCCCAAGAGTGGAGAAAAGGATATGGTGCTAGTTGGATTTATGATCTCCAACCATTCGATGAAGCATAGTTTTCAAAACTTTGTTAATGGCCTCTACCTGACCATTATCTTGCGGATAATATGGCGTATATTTTTCATGGCAGAAACCTAGCTTGGCACTTAGTTCCTCCATAATTTGATTACATAAATGTGATCCGTGATCAGTGATAATGGATTGCAGGACTCCAAATATAGCTATGATATGATTGATTAGGAAGAGAGCGATAGTCTTACCATATTCCGCATATGTAGGCATGGCCTTAGCCCACTTCGTAAAATAGTCAAAGGCTACGATGATGTAACTGTTACGGAGAGAAATTCCTATGGCTTGGGGCACCAAAATAGACAGCTTGACTCCAGAAATCAATCCTTTCCTATATGCAAGAGAAACCAAATATCTAACACTAAAGGATCTTGATTCATACCTTATTACAGATGGTTGATGTAGATCCCCGTTGAGCTTTCCAACTCCAGCTTGAATTGGTAAATTGCTTCCTCAACATTCTATAAACAAGACAAGTATGCTATATATAATCGTGTTAGATCTACTCTAACATATATAATCAATAACATATAAGCATTTGAAATCATCCATGGATGAAATATTTATTCAAATACACATTATTGGACAGGAAAAGATATTTCTATTAATATAAAATCAGATATTACAATGACTACAACCTCTGTTGGCACGTTTGTGAATTGGAGAAACTGAGTCCTCCACTTGGGCCTCCACCACTTCAATCCTCCAGCTCTTGATAGCAAGCTCATAAGCAAAGGGGAAGCTTGGGAAGAACACAAAAGTGCTCCAAGGGAAAAAGGGATGCAAACTCAAGCACAAGTTTCAGCAACAATGGACTATAGTTTTCTTGCTCTCAATTCCTCATGCCTTCAATGTATCCAAAGGGTTCCTTATATAGCTCTTCAATGGGGTAATGAAAGTTCGAATCTAAGTGATCTCAAGGCATAGGGAAGGCCAGGAGACAAATGAGTTGGATCCACATCAATGAAAACTCTAAAAGAATTTGTCCTTTTGCACACATCCTGATGTACGTGGTTTTAGGGGTCAAACCTGTGTATATACACGAGAAAGGGTTTAAAAGTCACATATAGCAAATTTTGCATGTTTTTAGGGATGATCTTGGAAACATCAAAGGAACAGAAAAGGTCCATCGGGTCTAAGGAGTCTACAGAGGGACAGGAAAGACCATAAACATGTGATTCACCATGTGTGGTAAAATAAGCTATAACAGATGCCCCCTAATGTGTGAGGTCAAAGGGGTCATACGATGGCCGAAATACATTATAAGTCCATTCCAGAAGTGAAGTGATGAAGAACCTAGTGGAAGAACTAGCCATCCAATTAGAACTATACAATGATACAACTTTGCACATAACTGCAAATACATATATCACTCCTGGATACATAAGAGTACAACGACCATGAATAGGCATGATACAATATGACATATGTGGTCATCGCCACGTACAATATAAATAGATCAGAATCTCCAAGATGGAGATATACAAAGGATCATGAATTCCATGAAGAATGAAGATATATAATGGACCAAGATCTCCATAATGGCTAGAAATGTATGACATATACTGGAATCAAGTCACAAGAGCTGAAATCTCATGAAGACTGGCACGATCAAGGATGTAGCATATAAGAGATGCCACCTGTATGGAAGGTCTTCTACACAAAACAATACGAGTACATGTCCTACTATGCAAATAGAGGTGTTGAGGTCAAACATAGTAGTCCATCGTTTGATTACCGGTCATTGATGTATACCATTAACAGACGCAATATCACCCACCGATAATGAAAATGGGAATCAAGGTACTAGAGTGCAAACTAACAAGTGTGAATAAATGTGTTGAGGTCGAACACTTGAGAGAATCCATTGATTAGGGGACATTGATGTATTCCCAAAAAACTTTTGATGGTGAGAGAACCTGCCACTGATGACTGCAAGTCTCAAGGCACTAAAAAATGATTCTATATTGCTATCCCAGAATAAATGATTTGAAGTCGATGGGATGAAATCCGCTGGAAGGAGGGCATTAAGGAATCCCTCATCATCCAACACAAGCTACTCAACAAAGTTGTATAATGTGGAAGGACTCGAACATAAGGTGCATGAACCAGTAACTATACCGGGAATGGCCGACATGCAAAGTCAAGATAACCGTAGAATGGCCGACTCAAGTTTCAACTTCCTTCGAACAAGATCATAAAGGTGAATGGTGACTGAATGTAGGAAACATAGACTCGATATGCAAAACTGGGACATCTCTGTGACACAAGAGGCATCGACAGAGGCTCCATAGGTACTAGAAGCTTAACCAGTTGGTGGAGATAAACTCAGATAAATGATTACAGCTCCTAAATTCAAACTATTAACCGAACCAATGGATGTGATACAAAGTGCTCTGTTCAAAGGTGACATGACTCGAATACTGCCAAAGATAACATCTTTCCTTGTTCGGATTTTTGGTTTTTTAATTTTTTTGGACTTTTTCAAATATTTGAAAAGCTTGAAAAAGAATAAAATTTCTTTAAAGTTACAGACTAGGAGGAGACGAGTTTCAAATGGGCGACCAAACTAGTTCCAAGCAGTGGAACACACCTATGCTCAATGCAAGGACACATGTGTAGGATAGTGACACTCGAGGGAAAGTCCCCTCCCAATAAGAATAGGGAATCAAGTTGCAAAGGATATACAAGATGGCTCTGTGTGGCTAGACATGAGACAAGCTTAGGCTATATGGTTGATACTCAAAGTCATGGAAGCTGGCATAAGGCTCAAATGAGGCAGGCAAAGCTATTTCTATTAATATAAAATTAGAGATTACAATGACTACAACCTCTATCGGTACGTCTGTGAATCGAAGAAACTGAGTTCCCCACTTGGGCCTCCACCACTTCAATCCTCCATCTCTTGATAGCAAGATCACAAGCAAAGGGAAATCTTGGGAAGAACACAAAAGTGCTCTAAGGGACAAAGGGATGCAGACTCAAGCACAAGTTCCGCCAACAATGGACTATAGTTCTCTTGCTCTCAATTCCTCATGCCTTCAATGTATCCAAAGGGTTCCTTATATAGCTCTTCAATGGGGTAATGAAAGGTCAAATCCGAGTGATCTAAAGGCAGATGGAAGGACAAGAGACAAGTGAGTCGGATCCACATCAAGGAAAACTCCAAAAGAATTTGGACTTTTGCACACATCTTGATGTACGCGGTTTTAGGGGTCAAACCCGCGTATATACGCGAGAAAGGGTTTAAAAGTCATGTATAGAAAATTTTGCATGTTTTTAGGGATGATATTGGAAACATCAAAGGAACAAAAATGGTCCATGGAGTCTAAGGAGTCTGCATAGGGACAGGGAAGGCCATAAACATGTGATTCACCATGTGTGGTAAAATCAGCTATAACAGTAACCATACCCCCCAACTGAGGTAGGCTTACAATGCATATAGTTAATCCCCTATTTGGAAAATGGGTCAACGGCAATGACGAGGTGTAACAGAGTAGGATGAGAGAACCTTTTGGGATAAAAATGTTGACAAGGTGGGCATTTCTTAATAGTACTGTGACAGTATTTAAATACTGAAGGCCAGAAATAGCTAGCGCAAAGGATTTTCTGGGCTGTATCCATCCAGGATAAATGACCTCCACATGCTCTAGAGTGGCAATCATTCAGCACATGTTCAGCTTCCTCATGGGTGAGGCATTGCTGGAGAATAGAATCAATCCCATCTCTATACAAGGTATCATTTAGGATGAGGTATTATTTCGCATGGCGACAGATACAGTGGCGATCGTCATGAGATAGATTTGGCTGAAATATTTGTGTTGGAGACATTTACCATCATACACACTCTTTTTGTCAAATTGGCCTAGATAAACCACTATCCTAATTTTAATTGACATTAGTGGAGCATTAATTGCCATCATCTAGTCACACCCACGCCTACCTACAGTCAAGGAGGCTAACTTAGCCTTCTCCTACAGTCAAGGAGGATAACTAGAGCACTCTAGGGGTGATCTGTGTGACATTAATGCACCTAATTGCTAACTGGTGGTTACAATCAGTTCAACCAGTCAGTTACAGTCAGTTAAGGCACCTCCATTCATTAAATATATTATTTAATGATTATTTATTATTATTTAATGAACTGGAGTCAACAAGGCACCTCCACCAACTTCTGATGGTCAGTTCAGCTTCAGTTAACCTCATCAGGGTTCATTGGAGTCATGCAACACTAGCACTTGATGGTTGGATTGCTATGACAAGTGTTTTGATCTCCTTCAGTTTAGATTCAGTCATTTATTGCACTCCGACTTTAGTTAGGGTTTGGTGAGTCAATTAGGGTTTTGGTAAAGTGGTTAACTGAGTGAGATTGCATGGTTGAGAGTCAGTTAAGATAGACTCACTCACTGAATTCAAATGGTCTCCTTAGGTATTCAAATTCTTCATGGAGTTAAGCCATTTCTCAGTATTGGTATTGTAACCTTTTATTGTTTATTAAATATACAGAGAGGAAACCATTTCTGGTCCCGATAATTTCCAATTCATGAGTATTTGTTAATAATTCTTTGATGATTTTTATTCCTAGTTCCTAGATCATGTGCAAGAATTAATATGGTATCAGAGCCTACGGCGGGACGAAGAACAATCTCTCAAAAACAATATTTTTGACATATTTCTCCATGGAAAGTGAGCAATAGCTCAAAAATCCAGCACTGCACCAGAAGCCAAGGCTTACCACTCAATATCCCAAGTAAAGAACTTGTTGATCAAGCTTGCTTGATTGACTATGCTGGGTGTGATGAAAGCCTAGAATGTGCAGGTTGTCCGACCTTATGGTGCCCTTTTTGTTTTGATTTGCAGGTCTTAACAGGTACAACTTCGAATGGACTCATCAATCCCTCTTCTCACCCCATTCACAAGCTATTCAGAATGGAAGTTGAAGATGATTGCATCTCTGAAGAGACGAGGTCTCTATGAGGTGTCTATTGGAATTCGAAGAGAGACTTGTGAGAATGAGAATGACTGGCTAAATAATGGTGACAGAGCGTTTGGAGCAATATTTCTGGCCCTTGATGATAGCTTGTACTACCTTAATCTTGGTTCTGCTGAATACCCAAAGGAAGTATGGACAATATTGGATAGAACCTTTGGAAAGCACAATGAGGATCATAATAGTACTTTGGAGATCACAGCCAGCACCACAAGTGTTCTTTACTCAAAATTCTTGGCCTCTACTCTTTCTGATGAAGTTGTTCAAGATGAAGATGAAGCAGAATCTTCCACACATTCAATTCGAATTGAAGAAAGTCTCCATGAAGTGACTCCTCCTGATGCTCCGGAAGTTCATGAGATCTCTGATATATCATCTTCTCTTATTGCTGAAACAGAAGAAGACATTCGAATCTCTGATATTGAAGAAAAATACTGCTGCACTTCCATGCAAACATTCACCGGTGATTTTCCTTTGAATTCTGTGCAAAATTTACCAGTAATTGCTTTCGAAAGTGAGGAGAAATTTGAATTTTCTTCCTCTAATGTTGCTGCTGGTGTGAAAATATGTAAAAAATTGGATATTTTGGAACAAATATCAGATTATAAGAGTGACACATTCACTCCCCATGATCTAGATCTTCCAGCAAATTCCTGCAGGATTGCATGCACCAAAATTCATAATTTTGAAGAAGAAGAAAACTGTGCATCTACCGTCTCGGTTGACCATAATTTTGGATATGATATGAAACTTATTGGATCTGATATGATCTTATTTGGATCTGATATGATATTTATTGGTTCAAAATTTTAGGTTCATAAACCTTCAGTACTGGTTGTAGCTGTTCTCATCAATGATGTGAAGAAACAAGTACCACAAGTCTCCTACAAAACTGCTGCTGGGGATTTGATTTCATTTCACAGTTTTGGATCTATTGTGAACTTATTTAGATATGATTTACATTCTGATCTGATATTATTTTGTTCATATTTTAAAATTCAAGATCTTTCAGTCATGCTTGTAGCTGCTCTCACCAATTCCGGTGTGAAAAATCAAGTACCGCAGTTCTTCTTCAATTTTGCTGCTGGGGATTTGGTGTTAGTTTCCTCTTGTGAGGTTGCTGATATTTTATTTTGTGAATCATTAGATATTTATGAAGCTATATCAGATTATGGAGCTCAAGCATTCGCTCTCCAGAGTCCTAGGGATTCTATACCTTTGGTCACAAGCTCATCTCCTCACAGAACTAGTAAAGAGGAAGACATTTTGCATCCGCTTGGACACTTGCTCCTAAAAATTGGGGCTGATTTTACCACTCATGGTTTACTTTTCAAGGCTGCAACATATCAGTTTCTTGAGTGTTCCACACATGGTTCGAATCCTCAAGAACCTTTGCTCTCTCTTCAGATGATTTCAGTTGCTCTACATGGGTCCAGTTTTCACCGTGCAGCTGTTTATATTTCTGATTTAGTTGAGTGCATTGTTCTTCTTCCAAAGTGGAAGATTCCTCCAGACATATTCATTTAGTTTGGATTCAGAGGTTCACATGCACAGTCTCAGGATACTTCTGCATAGAAGAACCAATTCTTGATTTACTGCTTAGTTTGAGGGGGGGTATTTTTCCCATGAGGTTTTCCCCGTTTCCTTGGTTATATTAAGCAGTTAC
>LPNX010314392.1:302630-316816 GCA_001517045.1 Pseudotsuga menziesii
GTTAAGGAGGATAACTTAGCCTTCTCCTACAGTCAAGGAGGATAACTGGAGCACTCCAGGGGTGATCTATGTGACATCAATGCACCTAATTGCTAACTGGTGGTTACAATCAGTTCAACCAGTCAGTTACAGTTAGTTAAGGCACCTCCATTCATTAAATATTTTATTTAATGATTATTTATTATTATTTAATGAACTGGAGTCAACAAGGCACCTCCACCAACTTCTGATGGTCAGTTCAGTTTCAGTTAACCTCATCAGGGTTCATTGGAGTCATGCAGCACTAGCACTTGATGGTTGGATTGCTATGACATGTGTTTTGATCTCCTTCAGTTGAGATTCAGACATTTATTGCACTCCGAATTCAGTTAGGGTTTGGTGAGTCAATTAGGGTTTTGGTCAAGTGGTTAACTGAGTGAGATTGCATGGTTGAGAGTCGGTTAAGCTAGACTCACTCACTGAATTTGAATGGTATCCTTAGGTATTCGAATTCTTCATGGAGTTAAGCCATTTCTCAGCATTGGTATTGTAACCTTTTATTGTTTATTAAATATACAGAGAGGAAACCATTTCTGGTCCCGATAATTTCCAATTCATGAGTATTTGTTAATAATTCTTTGATGATTTTGATTCCTAGTTCCTAGATCATGTGCAAGAATTAATAATTTGTGTTTGGAGATAAATAAGCATATCTCCGTACCATGGATCAGTAGTGCTTATCAGGAACATGAATTCATTCGGAAATGAATCATTGGGCTCAGATTCCATTGAAGCACAGGGAAGATCACACATGATCTCAGCAAAGACCAAGGATTTCTTTGATGTGGCTTTGGAAAATTCTAGATCAAACTCCTGTAGTATGACTATCCATCGAGAGTACTTGCCCCCGAGCACCTGATGAGTTAGGATGTAATACATAGGGTTCTGGTCTGCCAATACAGTGGTTGTGCGGAGCAAAATGTAGTGATGAAATTTGTGTACAACAATGACAATGGCCAATGCTAACTTCTCCATGTGCGAATATCAGGTTTTAGAATCCATAAGATTCTTACTAGCATAGTAAATCACGTGCTTTTGACCATTGGGATTTTCCTGCACCAAAACCATAGAAATGGTAGTAGCGGAGGTAGCAATATACAAGAGAAATTCCTTTGAATAATCTGGGGGGTGTATCACGAGTGAATGAGTCAGAGCGTGTTTGAGATTATCAAAGGTGTGTTGGGCTTGGTCATCCCAGAAGAACAAGGTGTCCTCCTTAAGAAGATGCATATAACCGTGTGTTTTGTCTGCAAAATTGCACACGAAATGGTGGAGAAATTTTTCCTTCCCTTGCAAACTTTGGAGTTCAAGAAGATTGGTTGGGGCTGGTAGAGTTAAAATTGCGGCAATTTTCAAAGGGTCTATCCAGATTCCATCCTTGGAGACCAAAAAATTTAATAGACGTCACGTCTCAACGCAGAAAACACATTTATGTGGATTGAGCCGTATATTATAATGATGGAATCTCAAGAAAATATCTCTAAGATGACCAGGGTGGTCCTCCCGTCGTTGTGAATGAGCAGGGAGGTCGTCAAGGTACAATTCAACAATATGTTTGATATTGTGAAACGCATAGGACATCGCACGCTGGAAAGTGGCTCCAACATTTTTCAATCCAAAATGTAACTTCCTATACACAAAGGTCCCCCATGGGAAAATGAATGTCGTCTTGTGCTGATCGGTGGGTAATATCTCAATTTGATTATAGCCAGAAAAGCCATCCATGAATGAGAAGACACGTCCAGCACAGTTATCGATAATTTGATCGATATGTGGAGTAGGAGAGTTGTCCTTGGGACAAGATTTATTCAAGTCTCTAAAATTGATACACACTCTAATGGTGCCCTGCTTTTTATTGACAGGGAAAATGTTCAATACCCATTCCGTCAGGGGTATGGGATAAATAAACCCAGCTTTGAGAAGTTTCTCTATCTACACTTTAATAGCTATGGCCTTCCGTGGATGGACTTGCCTTAGATTTTTCCTGAGAGTTTTAGCCGTGGGATAGGTTTTAATTTCATGGAACATAATGGATTGGTCTATCCCCAACATTTCTTCATAAGACCAGGAAAAAATATCACGAAATTCTTTGAAAAGTGCCTTGTATGCTTCAGATTCATCTGCCGAGCAGTTCTTCCCAACGTGAACATGCTCGATGGTACCAATCTTGGCTGATATGTCAATTGGATTTTTCTAAGTAATTTTGCAAAGGTTTCCTTCAGAATTTGTGTCTTGCAACAATATAGGACTTTGAGGTGTGTTGACAATATTAGTGGAAAACAAGGATGCAAAGTCATGGTTAACTAAATTATTGTTAGGGAGGAACATGGATCTATGATGGTGATCCTCCCAGATGGACTCATTCGTATTCATAATCTCCATAATGGACTCATTGAAAGGAAAAGTGTCAGAGAGATAATACAGAATAGGAAGAGATGGTTCTAACCAGTAAGGCAGGTGGTAAGGATTCAAAGCCACCAGATGAAGCTCATCGGTGGGATCATCGAAAAAGGTTTGAATGGTGTTGTACATTTCTTCATGTGGACTCAACGAGGTGGACTCAACAATTTTTTTTCCTTTGGGCTCACAATCAAATGATGTAATCATATTCACTGTCACCATGTCTGTGTTAGGAGGAGTGGATGAAAAAATCCCCATAAGGGATGAATCCTTCAACATGCCTACCCCAATAGACTGGTAAGCAGGAGGGGACAGGCCTAACATAGGGATGTTATTCGCTGTAGAGGTCATAAGATCCAACATACATAAATCAATCTAATCAATGGTAACAATTCTCCCTAGATGTGGAAATTGGTCTGTTTGGAATACTGTTGAAGCAACAACGGTCAGGGCATAAAACCAATTTCTTCCTAGAAGGAGGTTGTAATCTAATGGGGCGTCCACCACTTCTACTTGAATAGAAACAATTTTTCCCCCAAGCTTGACTGCAAGGGATGATATGAGACTATGGGGCAAGGGATGATATGAGACTATGGGGCTTGAAACGTCATCCGTCAATAGCCTTCAGAGTCATAGGTGATGTTACAAGCTCGGGAGAGCCGATAGCTTTCCAACAAGACAGGGACAAAACTAAAGTTGAAGCTCCTTCATCTAAGACAGTCCTCAATACTTTCTTTCCGACTACTTTCATGATGATTTGGAAAGCAAGTTTGTGAGATAGTCTATACTTATAGTTCTCAACATTGAAATGAATCAAATTATAATTGTCTAGGTATAAAGCTCCTAACGTAGTTAACAGGTTTTTGCATTATGTAGGACAACTTTGGAGCACTTCCAAGGTAGACATTGCACATGGTGCCTGAGCGATATCTTCAACTACATTATAAAATTGAGCAGCTCGGGCATTAGGGTTAAAAACAACCTTCCTAAGAGTACTTGTGGGTGGACGCAAAATCGTATCGAGAGTAGGCTTCTCGATGGTTAGGGGGACAGTAGATGAGGATTCAGGATAACCAGTAGAGGGAGATTTCCATGAAGAAGAATTATCTTATTTCTTGTCTGCGGGTTTGTCATAATTATGACTTCGAGTTTGCAGGATAATGGTATATGAGGACATCATACGAATTTCCTCTGAAGAACTAGAGCTTCCTTGATTAGACATGTGGTCTATCAGTTGTTGTTTAGAGGGAAAAGGATCCGTGAGGACTACAGGTGCGGGATTATTTTTCAAAAATTAGGTGATTTCGTCCCAGCGGGGACACTCTTTTGTGAAATGGTCACCTCTGCATAGCAGACATGGATATTTTTCTTTTCTTTTCCCTTTATCATTATCATTGTTGGTTGGTTTTGGGTTCTCCTGTTGGTTTCCAGGTTTTTTATTTTTACTTTTACCTTTCTTTTTATTATTGCCAGAGGTTTGAATACTCTGAATAGAATTAACCTCGGCGAAAAGATTGGGAGTCGAAGGAGTAGGGGTGGCAGTATGGGGTTGCTTGGTAGGTTTTGCTTCTGACAGGGACTTGATTGAACTAACAATCCCATCAACAGGGACTTCTGCTGGTGGCTTTATAGGATCGGTGCTTGGGTGAGGAGCTTGAGGAATCAGGTCATACAAATTTATGGACTGGGAATAGACCAAGTCCAGATACTGGGATCGACCAATGGCTTGCTCTTTAGTAATGGCACTTCCCATAGCCACATCTCGACCAATTAGAGGTAACAAAGATTTGGTAAACCAATCAGCTAATAACTGATCTGGAATAGGATCCTTAATAAGTCTTCTCTGCCTTCTCCACTCATGGATATGATCGGATATGTGGGTGGATGTGTTCTGTCACAGAGAATTTAAGAGATTAGTACCCATTTCATAACAAATAGGAAGCTAGAAGTGTGTAAGAAATATTGTTTCCAACGAGCCAAAATCCACAAACGAATGTTGTGGAATTTCAATATACCATTTCGCAGTTGTACCGGTCAAAGTTCGCTGAAAGATTCTTAAACGAACTGAATCATCCACAAGGGAGTTTGAAGAACACCATAGATGGAATTTCATGACATGGTTTTTTGGATCATCTCCTTTCTTCCCATTGAACTTTGGAATGTCTGATGGTAACTCTACCGGAATGGGAGGCCACGAGGGGTTGTGTCAAATGGGGTCATTAATCAACTTGGACAAATCAGGCAAGTCCAAAGTTTCTAGGAAAGGTAACTGACGGTTAGGTTGCACATACTGGTAATATTGATATGGCATATAGTTACCAGTAGGACTGTAAGTAGATTGATAGACATGTTGGTGTGATAAAGAACTACCATAAAATCTACCCGCATGGGGTCGATTTCCAGGATCAGGACCGTTAGGACCACAAGGGCCTCTGGGAGGAGGGCCACCAGTGCCTCCAGAACCACCAAGACCTTTGGGACCACCAGGAGGTGGAACACCAAACCCTCCTGGACCTCTAGGAGGTAAACATCCATATCCTCCAGAACCACTAGGAGGAGGGTCACCAGACCCTCCAAGTCCATTAGGAGGAAGGCCACTGGGCCCCCCAGGACCACTAGTACCATTAGGACCATAAGGAAAAAAGCCACCAGGCCCTCCAAGACCATTAGGCCCCCAGGGGAAGGACCTCCATAAGGTGGTCCTCTGACACCTCCTGCAGTATGTATAGGTATCCCCACCATAGCTAGCATGTAGGACCAGTTAGGTTTCCCCCATGGCGTGAAAGTATTACTAGTATATGAAATTCCAGCATAAGTCATTCCTATAGGATTGGGTGAATAATTAATGTTTCCTATAGGTATTTTATTTGCTGTATAACCATAACCCCAATAGGTTTCATTGGTTACCGGTTGTGCCCCCAAGGGATGACCTGAACTAGATGGGAGATTAACCACATTAGTATGGGTGGGAGGGACATAAACTGCAGATTTCTCTATACCAGAGGTATGTCCTTGACTAGGTACAATTTTGATGCCAGATAATGTAGGTCGTGCCAGGGATTGTCCCCCAACATTAGAAGGTAATGACGAAACAAGAATTGAAGGTTGAGCCCCAGGTGTGGAAGACCTGGGAGGATTAGGAACAGACATAATATGGGAGTTGGTGGGTTTGGTAGTTTGACCTGGGTTATGTGGAGTTATTGTGTGATCTATAATCAGTTCAATGGGTCTCATAGAATCGACAAGTGAATGGTATGTCACAGGAACAACTGTGGAATGTGATGGTGGTGTGCCCAATATGTCATATATTTTATTTTCAATCTCATGTGCATGGAGAATGGCTACGTGGTATTGTCTATGTTCTTCTTCATCTGGAGAAACTTCTTCAAAAAAGTTTAAACGGGTGCAAAATGAGGCAATGGCCTGTCCTATAGAGGTATCCCAAAATGGAGCATTGGGACCATTATCCGGACGAGTAGTATCATCAACATGACCTTCTATGGGAGAATGGAATGAAGTATTACCCCAAGAAGGTTGTTGGACCAAGGGAGGTGAGTGTGAAGGATATGGTCCTTTTCTTTCTGCAACCACATTATCTCCCACTTGGGAGGTGGTAGCAGCTCCTTGGTCGATAGCTTCCATTGGATTTTCTCCCAAAATAGGAATAAAATCAGGTGGCAAGCCCCGTACTCTTCTATATTGTCTTAGCTCAGCCAGTTTGTACAGCTCCTATCTAACCTAGGCTCTCAAAAACTATAAAACACACCAAAAATTTCCCTACTCAAGCTATAGGTCAAACAAGCAAACTTAAATGACAAGAGGAGTTTAGATAGTTAGGACTCTCAGCAGGATTGTCAAGAAGGTGCCACTCGCGATATACCTCAAGGGTACGTGTGTATTAATCTTCCTGAATGTTGTTTTTGGTGTATGGCTCCAATAAAGACGGCCAAAGGGATTTCATCAAATGGATAAGGTATCCTAGTGGGGTCTCTCAATATACGCAAGGTACGTGGGAGCTCAAACCGGTATTAGTGCTATCTAATGCATAACCGTACACAAGGGGCCTTCTGATATACAATAGAGTACATGAAGTACCTTTCTATATACCTCAAGGGTACATGAAAGTCCGTTCAATATACCGACGGTACGTGGAAGAACCGTGCGAGTCCCGGGATGTTATGCATACGAGTAACAACAGATCCTACGCTTAACGATGCCCTAACACATCTCTAACCTATCACTCAAATTTCTATGTAAATTTTAACCTTTAACTACCGTTAATTTTAAAGTGGACGGTTAGGTGAATGCATGTAGTTTTGACAGAAAAAGTAAAACCATGCAATATGCATATGCAAATATTTCACTTTACCGTTCGTGGTATGCCTACTTATGGGAGGGAAAGAGAGTATTTTATTTTTCTTCAAAACCAAAAATTTCCAAACAACAATCTTGAACACAAAATCAAATACAAGAAACACTTTGCAAACTCATTTCTCTTTTCTGAAATCAATCAAAAGGGGAGGAGTCTCTTTTCCTAAAAGAAAAACAATAAGCACACTATATGCATATGCACTCTATTTTTCGATTTTTCTTAAAGCATAGATAGATCTAACTTAAAACTACAATTTTTTTTATTTTGATGAGATAGTACTAATGCAAAAGAGACAAAAGAACATAGAGACCCTGAAATATTATGAGGCCAATTAGAGATCCAATGTCTTATGCTGACTAATGATAATGACTTAATCTCAGTCAAAAATTTTCTTTTTAAACAAGCAAAAATAAGTCTTCTATGGAAACAAAAAATGAAATCAAGATGCCAATTAAGCGTTTTTCTTTCAGTCTATATAATAGAAATGAAAAGAGAGCTCGCTAACACCTAAGCTTTCGAAAAAGAAATCCTTTCACAAACACAACCAACAAGCACAGAAGAAAATGGACACTCAACAAGCCTAATCTAGCTTTTGAATTCTTCAATCAAACCAATCTTTTGCCACAGAATTTCAAACCATAAGCATCAAATTCTAACACACAATCCTGACAATGCAGGGCTGAAAGCAAATCAACTCAATTTTTTTGCAAAAAATGAGGAAAAAAGTAGTCTTGGAATAAGGCCTACCTGTAACCGCGCTAGAGGGGTCTTGACAGAGCGGTTCTAGAAAAGCACCGCTTCTGGATAACAGGACTTAGGTGGTGGCACTGCATAATGCTAATAGGTTTCAAGTGGTGACACCACTTCTCGCCAACAACATAAGAGTGGTTCCCCGTATAGATCCAAAACACAAAGGAGAACGACAGATCAAGTTAGAAAAAGATCAAATCAAGAAAAAAATTGATGGATTGACAACAAAAAAGAGCATAAAAAAGTTGAAATACTTCAGATCTGAACAGATCTAAAAGTTTCAAACCAAAATTCATTGAGTCAAATAGTAGATATGACTAAAGAGCATTGGAGATGGATCCTAGATTCAGACAAGAGTTCAAGAACTAAGGAAGATCAGATCAACTGATATATGTATCAATCCCCAGCAAAGTCACCAGATTTGTAACTAGGAATATTTCACCTTCTACGGACAGAAGTTGTTCCTCTGGTATGAATGGTTCAAATCCAGAACAAATGAGTGAACGACAAAGGATGAAGACCTTCCCTGGATGTCGTAGACACCAGGAATACTACTTCGATAGTGAACCTGTGTACCTGCAAACATATCAAACATGCAAACACATCAAAGCTACCAGAAAATAATCTACTTATCCATGTTAGTGACTAAGGAATCTAACAACATGTACATGTGAAATCAAAACAACAGTAATGTGGGATAGAAATCAGCTTTGCATTAAAGATGCATGGAGAATCTTACAACCATTTCCATAGTTTCTACAATCATCTCCACGAGACAAACACTTCATCCCCATAAGCTCCGAGTTTGCTCTCTATGCTCTCCAATGACTTGGACTAAGTGGTCAATCCAACAGCATAACAATACCTCTATAGTTCTCCCCTCAACTATAGACATGAGCTTGTATTTATAAGGCTCAATGGATAGGAATAGTTGAGAGATTTGTGGATGAGGTGGCCTCTAAGATCCTATGATGGGGGGTCTTGAGCTCAACTGACCCACAATGATAGGGATAAGGGAGGACACGAGGCTCATGATCTAGAAGCCTCAAGAAACTTCCCTTTTTCCCATTTTACCCAGGGTAGAACTTTTCTTCTCTTATGACAGATCGTTTTAGATGAGAAGTGCTTATGGACCAAAGGCCACACGCGGTGGCACCACTTATGGAAAATAGGATACAAGTGGTGCAAACAAGGTACTGCTCATGGGCCACAAGGAAACCACGGTGCTGAGTTTTTTCATGTAGAATTGACGAACAGAGTAGGTTTCCACTCTAAGTATTGGGATTAAGGGCAACCATGGAAGTTAAGGGTCTGATCACATGGTGGTGATAGGATTTGGGTATAACACCCTTCCAACCTAATATCAAAAGCTAGTAGGATACCATGTAGGAAAAAATACCTCTTGTTGAAAGAAGTAAGCAAGGTGTTTGACGGAACTAGCTCCGGGGAACCCAAAGCCTTCCAGCAAGAAAGAGACATGACACATGTGGAAGCACCCTCATCAACAAATGTGCGTCCAATGGTTTTTCCACCATGGATGAAATCTACTGATAAGGCCACATGATACGGTAGGCACATCTTAACATCTGATAAAATGAACTTTTCCATCAGACTCGAAGAATCCATGCTTCCTAAAGCTGCTAAAAGGGAATCCCGTTGAGTGGGAAACCTTTGAAGTACTTCCAACGTGGACAACGTAGAAGGGGTTTGGGCTAGGTCTTCCACCACAAATTAATTAGAATCATCCCTAGAGTTTGGGTTATGAAATTCCTTTTTAAATATACCTTTTGGTATTTTGGGCATTGGATCAGTAGGTTTTTCGATTATGAGAGGGTTAGATATTTCACCAATAGATTTACACTTCTCAGGAGCCTCTGTCTCATAATTTTTGTTTCTTGTCTAGAGAAAGGTACTGGATCATACCATGTTGATATAATTTTTGTCAGGAGGAGTACTAGAAGTGCCCCCAGCTACATTAGAAACAGAAGTTGAATTATGTCCTTGGGGAAAAGGTTACTTTAGGACAGTTGATTGTTGAGTCTTAAGCAGCTTCTGAGATTGTTCCATGAGAGGGAATTGATGAGTCAAATGATCTCTCTAGCACAAATTACAGTGAAATTTCATTTTCTTCTAATCCTTTTTTCCCTCCTTAACATTATTCATGGGTCTAGGCTTGTTTTGGTTTCCCTCACCTTTCTTCCCCTTCTTCTTTTTCCCACCGGGTTGTTGATTGACCTTTAGGGAGGATTGAGAAAAAACATTTGCATTTTGGTGTGAGGGGGCAGCCTTTGCTGCCTCCTATGTAGACTGCTTGACAGAAAACTCATGGAGTTGTTTGGCTAAAGACTCTACAATGGGAGAATTCACTAAACCAACCACACCATTGGCATGGGGTCCAGGCTTGGATTTCTCAACACTATGGGTAGACCGCAGTGCCTTAGGTATGATTTCATATAATATCCCAGAATGAGCATATATCAAATCCAACTGTTGAGCCATGAGGATGGCCTCTTCTTTAGTAGTCACCCCTGAAGTGGATACGTCCTTAGATATATAAGGCAAGACAGACTTAAGGAACCACTCTAATAGAAAATAGGGGGGTGGATTTTATAAGCCTCTTCCGTCTTCACCACTCTTGGATATGATTCAAAATGTGAGTGGATTTATCTTTCCTAAAGGTAGACAAGAGGTATGTGCAGACATCATAACAGACAGGAAGCTAGAAGTGGTTCAAGAACACCTCCGTTAAGTTACAAAAACCATCAGATGTAGCAAAGGGAAATTCAATATACCACTTTTCTGCAACACAATTAGGTTTCTTTGGAACAGCCTCAACCAAATGGTGTACTCGTTCAGTGAGTTGGAAGAGCACCATAAATGGAAAGTGGTGACATGGGCCCCTGGATCTTCCCCATTTTTTACTTTGAACTTGGAAATGTCCAAAGGTAACTTGGTTGGAACAGGTGGCCAGATAGCATTATGTTTCACTGGGTTATTCATCAACTTGTTCAAGTCTGGAAAGTTCAAAGTTGCTAGAAGAAAAAGTTTAGGCCTAACCAGAGACTGAAAAGTACGCGTTTGGGAGGTAGACAGACTTGCCCCCTGGTTTCCAAATGTAAAGGTGGGGTTTCCCCCAACTGCTAGTTGTGAAGTAGTTGGACTACTTTGAAATGGATTCCACCCATAAGCTAGTGGATTATTTCTATGTGGTGCAGTATAAGTAGTTTGAGCTTCTCCAGATGAAATTGGAGCCTAACAGACTGTAGCAGGTATTCCTCCGCTAAAAAGAGAGAAAAGAGAGCTCGTAAATAGAGCTGAAATTGGAGTTTGGAAACCTTGACCATAGGTTTTTGTATTTCCAAACTGCATCCCCACATATGCAGCTGTAGGGCCCACATAAGGAGTGGATGGGAGAATGTGCCCCCCATTCCAAGGAAATCCTTGAACAAATGAAGATGATCTAACATGACCACTTTGAGCAGTATGCATAAAAGAGGGTGAAGCAAAAGATGCACTGGGAATCTCAATGACAACCCCACAAGAAGGGCCTACTACATTCAAGGAAGTCAGTGGTTGTCTAGGAGTACCTACAATGGGAGGTGGCAGTACTCCAGCCAATACGGCTGAAGTCGGGGTAGATATACCCTCCGTTGAGCTTGCCATAATGCTTCTCATGGGAACACCAATCACAGGTGAAGTAAATGGAAGAAATTGGACGATCATAAGATCGTTTAAGTTGGTAAGAGGGGGGTTAAAGTTTCTTGCAAACTTGTCAGCTTGCATTTCCTCAATCTCTACTGCGGTTGTATCAACCTGGTTTGTCCTAAGTTCTGATTCACCTGGAACTTCACTTACTCCTACCGGTTCGAAAGAACCGTTTGTATCTAATATTTGCCTTTGACAGGGTGGTGGAGGGTCCACTATAGTAGCTGGAGGAAGGTTTTACAACCTTCTTAGCCTTCTTAGAGGTTGGTCCTCCAAGGTTAAAAATTGACTCTTCACACACCCTAAGGTCTACAAAACACAAAAAAACCACACAACACTCACTACAAAATTTCCTAAATCCAAAGCAGACACATAGGGTATAAGATATTCTTTCCAAAAGAAAGCTAAGAAATAGTTACTTAGCGCTCATGTAGATGTTCTTAGGCAAAAGCGGGGGAATCACCCAACCACCCTCCCACACTTTCTACCAGGGTTACCTTCCAAGCCCGTCCAAGGTCAACCAGAAATAGCCTTCCAGTGTACCTGTGTATGAACCCTAGATGTCAAAGAGACTAAAGTGTACCACAACTATACTGACAGTATGGGGGGGCAGTCGCAATCCCAATTTGTATGCATGGGCAGGGTAGAAAATCCCAAAACCCTGTCAACCTTGGCACCACATGGGACCCAAGAGGTGGTATTGACAAAAATCCCCAGATGCACAAAAATTTTGGTCTACGCTTTAACAAGGAATCAGAGGGTTATCTCTTCAGTCCAAGTCTCCATGTGGCTTTGTTCTTAACTCCCGTTTGAGAGGAGCTTCCCAGATACAATCAACATAGAAAAGGATTTACTTATTGATTATCCAACTACGTCTGAAACCAAACACTTGTGGAGAGTTCAAAAAACCTAATCCACAAGTCTATCCTAATCTAGTTGGTGTAAGAGCCTAAAAAGAAAAACTTACTAATAGTTTTTAATTGTATCATTCTTTTTAATAGGATATTCTTAATTAGAGGAAAATGGCGTGAAACTAATGTGGTGTTATAGACTCGATAAGAAAAAGCAAAATGATGTATAAAGCAAATTTCAAAGTAAATTGTGACTACTTAAACAAAATTTCTCTTCTTTTTGTAAATAGAAGCTAATGAATTTATAACTAAGTGCAAGAAAACTAAGACTTATTTTCTATAATTTTTGAATTTTTATTTGAAAAATACTGAAAAAGAAACAACTAAATGCAAAAGTATAAAATGTTTTTCTTCTCTTTTCAAATACTTCAAAAACTATAATGAAACTAAATGCAATTTTTGAGCAAGTTCAAATAATCAAAGCATATAAAAAGTGAAATGAGGCATAAAGGACCTAAAGTGACCTAGTTCAACCAACAGGAAGAAGACCTGGAAAAAAGCTGACTTAAAGAAACTATTGAACCCAAAGAGTCCACTAGATCCACAAAATGAGAGTGAAAAACTGACACCACAAGACATAACACAGAGTATAAAGCATCCAAGGCCCTGATCACTGACCTAGACACAAGCACTCAAACCTACAGACCAAGCTGGAGGACCACCTACACTTCACAAATGAAAGAAATTCAAACAAAAAACTCAAATGATTGATGAACAAGCAAACAGTGTGACACATAGACTTCATAATCACAGAGTGATGTCATAAACAGAAGACTTCCAAACAACTAAAAATCCAAAGAGACAGGGACAAGCAAATCCTATCCAACTTATAAACTGCTACAAGAAACATGTGACTGTGTATGCGGGAAACCCACGTATGACATGCAAATGTCTAGACAACAACTAGCGTGTACAGGGTCACACATGTGACTGTACATGAAGCAACCCGCGTGCGCTGCTAAAATTTTTCAAAGAAAAAATACTAGCAAAGAATTCTGGGCATACTACACTATAAATCAAAATTAAGATAAAAAGAATCACACTCAGAATCAGAATTATAACAAAGGCTGGTAAAGGGACCTACAGGATGGACCCACAGTATGCTGGACTCCCCAGCGGAGTCGGCAGTTCTATTGTACATGACAATACACCCTTGTAACTTAGAGTCCGGGGTTACCAGCTTACTAATAGACTTGCAGAAAATCAGCTTTTATAGAAAATGAAATAGGAATAGGAAGATAGTTTGGTTTACCCGGTTTATGACAGTTGATCTAAGCTTTGTCTTCTCCCACTTCAATCTGCTCCAAACATTCTAGGGCTTCTTCTCTTCACCTACAAAGAGCCAATTCTTCAAGCAATATCTCATGTATATATATATCATTGGTTAGTGAAAAACATATTCATGATAACATAATTGAAATTATTCATAAACCAAGACACATGAGAAGGCACAATACAAATATTGGAAGAAGAAATATCTTTATTAACAAACAATGAATAGGTGAGAATACAACTCAGCTTATGACACAAGGAATCCTCCACAACTGAGGACACTGATTTATGCTGCTCCAAGACTCTGAAGGTATACCACTAGCATAACTTTGCTCTTCTAGAGTTGATTGATTAGCCCCATCCCAAGGCCTCTATTTAGACATTGGGAAATTGAGTAGTTTCGAAGGTTAGGATGGTTGAGACATTTGGGATAGTTATGGATTAAGGCCTAACTAATCTCATCTAATCATTATTTATATTTTTTAATGCCGAATTAAGGTACATGCGAGTATTTATATAATCAATGCGCGTATGACATGCTTGTTGCTCAAAGGAAACTCACGTGTTCGATGTACATGCGGGTTGCAATGAAAATAGTCACGTGTGACACACGAGTTGCAATGCAAATAGGAGTGTGTGCAACCCTAAACTCAGAATAAAAATATATCAAGTTGGTCTGAAGATTATGCATCAATGGTCATGCACATCTATAGTGTCTAGGAAACTTCAATCCAAAT
>LPNX010314392.1:333840-390540 GCA_001517045.1 Pseudotsuga menziesii
ATATCGCAGAGAGGCGATATCGCATCGGCAGAGCAGCTGCGATGCAAGATACTGTGAGCTGAGGGCTTAGCGTTGAGGAGAGGATGGGTGTTTCGCGGTGCGCAGAGATGCGGTAAGGATTGGAACGCTGCGAGTAAGTGGAAGTAGCGCGACGCGAGAGGAAATAGAGCAGCCCGCGCAGGGTTAAGCATCGCACAGGTAGAAGTGCTGCGAGTAAAAAGGGAACATGCGACACGCCGAGCTAGTTGGTCTAGTGACGTGGGCAGGAGAAAGAGAAGATAAGTAGGATGCACAGAACCTGGTCCAAGACACTTGAGTCTTGTCCAACCCATGAGATTCACTTCGGGTGAGACTTCAGATCGCTTCGCGGTCTGTTGCCGAAAGAGCCAGTGAGTTTTGGGTATTGTTGATTAATTATAGTAAACCCGGGTCTGCCCATGCAATCAATAGAAACACAACAACATAAGATTTACTCTATAACACAAAGAAAAAAGGGTCTCATATCACTCTTTAGTTCAGGATAACACTGTAATCCCACAACCAAGGTTCGTCAAAGGAAAATGCTTGCAGAAATGCGTAGCAGCACTCTGCTCAAACCCAAAATGCTCTGCGACTCTAGTTGATGAACAATGCATAATCATGAATGATTAACAAAAATGAATCCACGAGATGGAAGAGTAATCAAAGCGTTCCACGCTACTGACGATGATGGAATGAGCACACATCCTCGCGATTGCTTGCTTTAGAAGCAAAAACGCGGCTTCCTAGACTGTAGACTTGCAGGTTTGCTCATACACACAATCAGATTTCCATGCCTTGCTTTTCCAAAGGCATTAACTACCTCAACCAACCTCTGGAAGAAAATGAATGATTGAGGATATAGGACAAAAATGTAGCTGAGGGTTCATGGGTTTCCCCATTGACATCTAGTCTCACCCTATTGGCTCAGGAGTTTGACTAACTCCCCTTCCTATTCCTTGTGAAATCGTGCCCCCATCTCTTTCACGTTCCAGTCCCATAGCTAGCTACGGTATTTTATTAATTGCATATTTACATGGTGTTCCAAAATATACTATTTCTAACTCAACATCATAGCCATCGGTATCAACCTTGATCACTGACACACACAACACCAAATCAATGGCAGGGCCTTTGTCTTGAGCTCATTTCCATCATTTAAATACAATATATACATTGTGTACAATTTCAATACCATGGGGTCAAAACTGGGGTATTACAACCATGCCACTAAGTGAAGTTATCACATGAGTTTAGAAGAATTTATTAAGAGTGCAGATGATTTTATTAGGAATTCTACTATCACACGAACTACATGTTACTTCAACTCCCAACTGTAGAATGCAGTTTGACTAATTAGCTTGACTTCGAGCTACTAGGTGGAGTTCAACTAGTCACATGGACTACACATTACCATGCCATTATGTTCAGTTATCACATGAGCTATTTTTTTATTTTCCTACGACCACAAATTGCAGTTATCACATGAGCTATTTTTAATTTTTTTTATAATTGTTTATAAGGAGATCGAATGATTAATAGTTAATTTAAAAGTTAATATCAATGTATTGTAGTTAATAAAAGAGCTCTGAGTTATCCCGACTTCTAGCTTCCAAATGGTGTTGGACTAAGCCTTATGCACATTAACTGGACTCCCAATTGGTAGGTGTGTAATATCCCCAAGAGATAAACATTTTCATGTAATATTTTAATTTACTATTTTATTTTTTTCAGATGGGTTGGTCTTGGAAACCACCAACAGGTCCTTGAAGGACATTTACTTTTAATGAAACAATGAATGATGGGGATAACCATGTTAAATGAGGAAACTATGCGTGCAAGAGTGGGGAAGAATGGAAGAGTTAACCTTAGGGAAAGTACACCAGGGGTCGGAACGCCATAATGGCGTTCGACATACACTAGAGAAATCATGGGATGCAGTGGTTGACATAGATTCCTTAGTGAATGGGTCGTAGCTGCCAAAGACCTAAAAACAAAACTATAAAGAGAGAATCCACGAGGAGGCAAGCATCGCTCAGTATGCGAGGAAAGGACTCTTGTGAGTGAATACTCTGTGTTAGGGAGTGGATTCACACTAAGAAACTCGACCTGAGGTTGTCCTCTTCATCTCCGCTCTCGTCACACATAGTTTAGCTCTCCACCATCTATTTCCATGTGTGTTTATTTCTGTTTTTGTTTTGTGGTAAAACAATTTTAACTTTGCTAGAAGGTAACTTTATTTTTAAAAATTTATAAAATTTATTGTATTAAAAATAATGTATGATTAGAAATAATAATGAAAATGAAAATTTAACACTTTTAGACGAAAGAAAAAAAATATTATAATTTTATGAAAAGTGTTTAGGTATATTCTTTTACACAACGCATTCACTTGTGATAAAGACCAATACAAAAGTCTCAATTTTCCTGTGTCAAAATAAAGTTTGAAAATTGCGCTCAATATAATTATGCAGTTTCAGCAATTATAGTAAAATTTCGTAGAGTAAATTAGCCATTTAAAACTATATAAATCATGGAAATGGCTATTTCAACAATAAAAATGCAATTTCTAACAATTTTCCTTCTGCCCAAATTTGGGCAAATAAGGTGCGTTTTGGTGGTCTCAAAAACATTGATTCGTCCTACTCGAGTCTAGTGATATCTTTGAACGATGTCCACATCAAAGACATTTTTGTTTTAAATCACGTTATTTGTAATTAGTGAGATAATTTTGCTACATGTATAAACGAATCATTACAACAAACTCTATTGATTTAGATTTTGATTGCTTCAAGTTTTATATATTCAAGGATTTTGAAGGTAGGAAAGCACAGTGATAAACTATCCTGCAGGTTGCTTGTTCATTCACCTTGATTATAACAAAACATATCTGAAAACATACACCAATTCCAGTAGCTAGCTTTTGACAAAGCAATTCTTCAAATAATATCAAGGATAACTCCACATAGTTATTTACGTTAAATCTCATTTATAATGCACTATTATATTTCTATGCTTTTAAGTGAGTAGTTTAATCTCTCTTACTTGCTTTCTAATATTGGTGAGAAACCTTAACATTAAGAAGCAGAATTTAGCTTTAGTCATTTACAAATTACAGGTATCCTTCTGGTTGGTCACTCATTACGGTCACACCACAAAGATGATAATGACTAAAACAAAACATAGTTGAGGACAGAGCAGTATTTTAATCTTTAGCTGTCAATATCAATCCCCTGTTCTCTGATTTTTATCTGAGACCCTTGTCTACAACGTTCCTGCATATTAACAGCTTTATGCACAAATATATCAATTGCTCCAAGGCAAGGTCATTGTGAAGACAACATATAGAAGAAAACGTATTAATAGTATGCAAAATAAATACAGAGGACATAAGGAAATAGGCTAATAGAGGCAGAATAAAATCCTTAACAGAGCATATATTTTCAAATACAGTAACACAGTCTTGGCATGAAAAGTCTGTTTTATTATTCACTTATGTGAAGTTACAATCAGCTAGTAAGAATACTACACAAAAACTTGCAAATGTTGATGAACATTTGAAACCAACCACAAAATAGCGGTTAATACACATTTTCATATTCCAAAAAATACAGTAGTTATACTATACTATTGTACCCATACTCCAACACAGCATACATTGAATCTGGAACCTGCTGCCCGTGGGAGAATAGCTTCATGGAGAAGCCTCTGTGCATCTACTTCAGAAAATATATCTTCAACTAGCAGCTGGAATTGATGACAGAGCTGGCATTGGCCTGTGACCTGGCTCAACGGTTTAATTTTGTTAAAATTTGGTTTCACCAACTATCAAACATTTTAACACGTTGAGTTCTGAAATCTGCATCGATATCTCTTCTGTTAACATCTGAACACGTTCTTCTCTGGATCGGCACATTTAAAGTAAAAACAGAAGAAAAAATACCACCGATAAATAAGCTTTTATTATAATAATAAATCTTGGAAATCGAATTTCAGCTAACATACACTTGTAAACCATATTTTCGTTCATTGAAATGGTATTCCTATGAAGATCCTACACTTCTAGTAATTACACAAAATATACACAGTCTGAGGTGTCCCATTTAAAAAATGGAAATGTCCTCGGCCTTGTTCAGCAATTGTGCTCCAACTCTGGAATAAGCTAGTGAGTTAGTCAACCAAAAAATGAGGGAATGGTATACAATTTTAACATGGTTGAAGCTTACCAGGTATACAAAATAACGTAAAATATTTAGTGATCTGTCATCGGGAATATCGCCAGAAGCACCTGAACATGAAGAGAGAGAGCACCTCCTCTTCTCCACTCCAATTATGTTGGATGATGGATCATTGCACTTTTTAGATGAGAGGCGGTGCTCTCTCTCTTCTCGTTCAGACTCTGGCGAGACCAGCTCCATTATCTGATAATCATAAGCAAGGTTTATGGGCCTTGCAACTCAACGTGACATTAATGTGAGGAAATGGTAAACATACCCTGCGTATATATAATACTTCAAATAACTGTATGAAATGACATTCGCTCAGCTGCTGGAAATGTGATGGTCAATGATAAGTTAATTCAAACATTTTGGCCTGCAAATGGGCGTTTGAGCCAATTAAAATTCCTGTTCGTTGATTGAATTCAACGAGATATGATGAAATTTCTGGACGATAATATCATATACAAAGAAGAGTTATTGAAGACTTGTTGGTAATGACACACATTAACAATTCGTTCTTTATGTGATGATGTGAGTGCGGCTGTAAAAATATTAATTTGGAAACAATGCCGACTAACTGTGGTCATGGTAGGTATCAAATATTCTTCTCCCATGGACAGATTGCATTTGATGTCAACCAAATCAATTATGATGTACTGCACTGTAAATTTAACTTAACAATAAGCGGGCTATGGGTTTTGAAAATTTTCCGGATGGATGGGATCTCCTTGAGTAATGAATGACATGCTTTGTTTTTGGTGTGCTGGTGATGATTTGAAGTATCAAACCTTAAATGTGGATGAGAGGATAACTATATACCACCCTGAAATTGCGCATGCAAGGTGCACCTAATAGAAAGTGTGTTGAGTATAATAGATATGTGTGTAGTGAGGTAAGCATGTAGAGGATGGAGAGCTACATGAAGAAATCCACACTAGTTATGAGAGTGATGAGAGTGAGTTAAGGAGGAAAATCCAATATAGTGAGATAGATATCTATGTTTATCTAAGAAGGATAGTTACTCGTAAGAGCCGTGTCTTGGTGCTAGTGAACTAGCTATGTGTTGGAGTTGGTTATAGATATATGGGAGAAGTACTTGTGTATATTATTTTTGATTCTATGGAGAATATCGGGTTCATGGAATAATGAGGATGGAGTGGAATGTAAGGAAGAGCTTGAAGACAATGTTGATGGAAATGAATATGTGATATATTATTTTGCTTCTATGGAGAATATTGGATTCATGGAATAATGAGGATGGAGTGGAATGCAAGGAAGATCTTGAAGACAATGTTGATGGAAATGAATATGTGATATGGTTTGTTAGGGAGCCATACGCTAGAGGAAGGGTTGAAAATTGAATGATAGGATTGAAAATCCAATGGTAGGTACTGCTGGAAGAATGAAATTGGATAAGGGATCATGATAGAAAGTTATTTTATAGTAATTGGGGATGCCGTAGAAGGTTGAGGAATAATATGTAAAGAGAAGCATATATGCATGTTGAGTTGTTTAACTACACCAATGATAGAAATGGAAATAGTTGGAGTATACTTATAATGGTGTGCATTATACAAAGTTTTCCATTGTCATTTCTAGGGGAGACCAAGGATTATATTAGAATAATTATAAGTAGAGAGACATCATAATGGGTGTTGTCCTTGGGGTCAATTGAAAAGATGATAACATGTAACTAGTTAAGGGTGAGTGCATGAAGTTGGTAGGCCTTTTAGATGCAACTAGATTTTTAGAAAACTAATTGTGTTTATGCCATAACTTTTTCTTTTATCAACCATTTCATAAAAAAATATATGTCAAGCTACTAGACATTGTCCTTTACACGCTATAAAAAAAAATCCAATGCATTATAATTACATTAAGACCTTGAAAAGTTGCACTAACACTTGGTGTACTAATTTCAAGGTCTCCTCACTTAGATAATTAAAAAAAATACTAATTTCATTTTGGAAAAATAGTGTCGCACTAGCATTATTTGTTATCAACATAATTGCTAATTTTTGCATTTTGGTTTCATCATTTATCCATTCAAAGGCTTCACTAACATGGACATATACCTTATCATTTGTTGAAAAAATAAAATGTCAATGTTAGAAAAATAAAAAAATTGAGTTCATTGTGAACATTTTCAATTAATAAAATTCATCTATTTGGAAAGGTGATTCAATTTCTCGTGTTTCATATTTTTTACTTAAAGCAAGATTCAGTCAGTAGGTATGTCGAAATACCCAAGTAAGCTGAAGGATGCCTATTTTTTAGTTTTGCTGCATCTAACATGCAAAAAGAGACCATCATTAGCTTGGAATCATCTTAATTAGCATGCAAGGATCATGACCTTGTACGCAACTGATATTATATGCAAAGGGATATGGCTTTGTGGGAAGCTATAGGCACTAAACAATCTTTTGGTTCATGAGGTGTTTTCCCTACCATTATTAAGTATAATATTGGATAGATGATATTTGATCTATAAATTCTAAGAGAAAGGGAAATTATATGAGAAATAATGTTGTGTTGGGTGAGAAAAGGAGGGATGGATATATTGTGCTAGGGTTTTCTAAGGAAACAAATTTAGGATTTAACATAGAGGAAGGATATATGGGTGGCCTTTAGATTTATAGTAAGATAGAGAATATTAGAAAGGTAGCTTTTCGTTTGAGAAAATGGCAATATGCAACACAGTGGGTGTGTGTATTAAGGAAATGTCACCATCTGAATGGGATACGGTAGGAAGGGATAGGGAATTCAGGGCTTTGAGGATGAGTAAGGTAAGATATTGGAGTAGGAGTGTTTCAAGAGTTAGTGGTGGTAGGATAATTATGTTTTGGAGAGTTTTTGAAGTTAGGGTTCCTTTGAAGTTTTCATATAGTAGACAAGGCATGAAGAAAGGCCTCTTCAAGGTAGCTTTTTTAAAGGAAGGAAACCTAAAAAAAAAAACCATTAAACATTCAAATTAAATTTGATAATAATTACCTCATGTGGGATATGGAGCCAATTCCAAACTCATGTGAACACCTTGATGTGTTGTTGTTCTATTTGTTTAGTTGTTTGAAAAATATATTACCTTATGGACAAGAGATTAGTGAGGTATCATAGAGGGTAGAAACATTTTATCATTGTTCCACAAAAGGGTTCCCATGTGGCAATGCTCTTTGTTGGATATTTGGAGTTAGCATAATCATTAAACTCAACGTATATCGTTGGTCCCATATATTAAGACTACAAGATTGAGCAATCCATTCCAAATGTTCGTTGGTTATGAGAAATAATTGATCCTATGTTATATTCAGGTAGCTATGTAAGTGAGTTATCAGGATACACCACAAAATCTAATGCTTCTTCATGCATCCAACTTGCCAACTCCATATTTTTCATAGGTATTTTTTGGTGTCTAATTGGAATATGGATTCCATAGGCCTTTTGTATCAATCATTCATATGAGAGTTTGAGGAGGTATAGACATAAGGGTGCTTGAGAGTATTTTTTCTTTTTTGAGGATCATTTGAAATGGAGATCCATGAGTGAACATAGATTATCTATACCATTTTAAAGAAGGATACGATGTAATACCTATCTCCTACAAAACTATATCACACTGGTTAAAGGGGTAAGATGGACTAAATTGCACTATTACAAGAGACATCCCATGCTAAAAGGTTGTGATATATTATGAGGAACTATATCCCAAGAGAAAATAAAAGATAATGGTCAACCAATGACTTGCAAAAATGGAAAGTAAGATCTAGGTTGAAGGGTCGAGATCAAAAAATTGAATTTGTGGATCTCTTCCTATTGAATAAAGGTATCCACTAAAATTATAGAATGTGGTAGGGAGAGTGATGGAATTATTAATTTAGATGTACGTGGGAGGAAGACCACTAAACTATGAATATTTTAGTAGAAAATGATTTATTTTTAACCTCGTAACCTTGTCTAAGATGTGAATCCCAAAATACTGAAGATAAAATATGACAAACATAGGAATTAAATGAGTTCCTTGGGCCTGCATGCCTCAATGGTAGGTTACTTCACTTCAAACAATAGAATTACATTATTTGTCTCTGTTTGGAATATTCCTTTGAATGTTTGACTTCAACTCATTAATTCACAATGAAGGAGTGTACTTGGGTACCTTGGGAATTATTAAAATTAATGATGATTTCCCTCACACTTGTTAACAGTATACATCAATGACTATTAATCAAATGGTTTCTAACATGCTCGACGTCAAAAAATTCTATTCACATGAATAAAATCGTAACTTTTATGGGTTGGGGATGAATACCCTGGGGAAACTTTCTTCTATTATTTTTTTCCCCAAGATGAGATGGAATATTTGATTCATTGCATAGATACACAATTTATGTCTAATGGATATGCCCAAAGTTGAGTCATATTGACATATCTATAGTGTATGTTCGGTAGCTATGTCCAAATTTGAATGTTGTTCATCATGAATCTACATTGTATGTTGGTAGACATGACTTGGATATTTGTGCATGGATCTTCAATGTATTGGTCGGAATCCATGTTAGGAGTCAATCGGGATACACAGCTAAAAGTATATTGTATTTCAAATTCATTAATCAACAATTCAATCGATGACATTTTACCTTGACTATTAACCTACATATGTGAAATTATTTCACCTATCATATCCCTCTAGATTCATACTTTGGTGGTGTTAGGATATTTAGACACTTAGGAGTTAGTTAAGATAAACTTGTGTAATATATCCGTTAGGTAAAAGTGTGTTTCTTTAGTATGCATTAGTATGCATTTGTAAATATTCTAATCGGACGGTCACAATATGTTCTAGACATAGAGTGATCCAATGGTTCAACTTCTCTTAGATCATACCTACCATTGATCCGTGGCTTAACACCCGATTGGTCTATGATCTCTATTTAAAGAGCATAGAGGTTCCTTGGCTAGTTGATCGATTATGAGAAGCTCATGTAATTTTCTTTCTTTTGCATAATAAATTGCTCAAAGTCGCTATTTGGCTGGGGCCATGGACTGTTTCGCTCTCAAGGGTTTTAACCATGTGACAAACATCAGTGTGTTGATCTGTGATCTATTTGTATGATGCGGCTGCTCAAGGTGTTAAGTCTTTTGGGAGTACCCTATGTACCCAAACATGGTATTAGAGCGTTTATGAAGGGTCGCTTTCGGTTTTGATCAAGATCTGGAACCGGTGTTTCCGAAACTTTGAAAGGGTTTCTGGTTCTAGATTTTCTGTGCATTTGTGGCCTATGGGATCTATTCCATTGTGTCCGGAGTACCGTTTCCATTGTGAAATAGTTTTCATTTCACCAAAAATCATTTTCGTTTGTTCCAGAAACACCCATTTCGGAAAATCTGAAGGTATAATGTTACAGTGACAAACATTGGTGTGTTGATCTGTGATCTATTTGTGTGAAGCGGTTACTCAAGGTGTTTAGTCTTTTGGGAGTACCCTGTGTACCCGAACATGAATTTGTTTTATTTTTTTTAAATTTCTCATATTTTATCAGTTTTATTACTAGATCTTTACTGTTTTAGTCTCGGACTGTTGCCTTCCCTGCCTGCATATGTTCTTTGTCGTGCACCTTGCGTGATTGCGGCGAATCAAAAATAGAAAGGGAAAGTTTTTTTTCTTGTCTTCTTGGCTACGTATGCTCTTTGGCGTGCACCTTCTGCAATCATGGTAAATCAGAAACAACGAGAAAACTTGAAAATGTAGACTTTTCGAGTAAGTTAACCTAGATCTAACCCCTTTGTGTGGAAATTTTTTTGTTTTGTTTTTGTTTTTAATTTTTTTTGTGATTTGCAGAAAAAAAGGAAAGCATGGAGAATGAGAGAGAACAGTGTTAAAAAAAAAAAAACCATTCCTCTTTCCATTCTTTTACGTACCTTTTAAACTTACCTCACTTGATCCAATGCTTTATTCCTTAATAAGTTTTGAGTTCGAGTCTTATTAAGCTACTTTTTAGTGCATGCAATTTCTATTTTTAAGTTACTTTATTGTAAAAGTGCATCTCACATAAATAAAATAAAATAAAAAGTGATTTACTTAAGTCTTTTAATTTATTGTCGCACTATTTAAAAGTAACATTATTGTAAAAGTGAACCTCACTTATTCTACAAAAGTGATTCACTTCAAAGCAACTTTATTGTAAAGTGATTGTCAAATGTTGATCTTGGGAAGAGGGGGGTTCTTTTTTTTAGTTGTTCAAGTTAATATCTGCCACGTCATTATTGGGGACATCTTCAACATTTTATTTGATCAAGCATAACTTCATCATCCAGAATCAGTTTTCAGTGCTGTTTTTTTAAAACCGCATATTTTTTCGAGCTCTTTGCATCCAGATAGTTAGTTTCTATTATTTCATCCATTATTTTATATTATGACTGCCCCTTGTGATATTATACTTACAAGTTCTAACTATTTCTCATGGAAATCTCGTATGGAGGATGTTCTGCGAAGTAGGGGACTTTTCAGGATAACCTCAGGGAAAGAAACAGAACCCACTGATGATGATAAGAAAATTAAATGGACAGATAGATGTAATGAAGCTCGTGGATTGATTGGGATGTCAATCTCTACTGATTTGCAATTCCACATATCTGGAATTGATGAACCTGATTTAGCTTGGGAAAAGTTGGAATCTGTATTTGGTAAACACAATGAAATTCAGAGTCATCAACTTGAGAATGAGTTGATTTCCTTGAATCCAAATGATTTTTCATGCATTCAAGACTATTTATCTAAGTATAAAAATCTTAGACTCTTACGTGCAGAATGCAAGATTAAGAAAGAAGATAAACAATGTATTTATCATATTCTTTCCAAACTTGGACCTGCATATTCTGTTTTTGTATCTACATTCTACTCCATGAAAGAATCCTTGATTGCAGCTAGCTATCAAGAGCCTAGTCTTGAATCCTTTTGTGATTCCTTAATTAGAGAGAAAGATAAGCTCATTCATCTTGAAATAATTAACAATGCAGATACATCTGGGAAATCCTTACTGTCCCAACAGAAAGAAAAGTCCAAGCCTCCCAAGAAACATAATTTTTGCAATAATAAGCCAAATAACAAGGGTCCCAAACCCTCTTAGTCAGATCCTTCTTTAAAAAATGACAAAGGATCCAATAAAAAAGGAAAGAAGACTGAGCGTCATTGCAATTTTTGTGGGAAAGATAATCATGATGAATCTAAGTGTTTCAAGAAGATGGCATCCTTAGAAGCAACAATGAAGAAGTACCACATCAACATAGATTCCTCTTCAAAATCTAACTCTCATGGACACGCACTTTGTGCTTCTGGTTACTCTTATACTGCATCTTCTTCTTCTACTTCAAATGAATGGCTTATTGATTCTGGAGCATCTTATCATATGGATAAGGATCAAGCCATATTTTCTAATATGCATGAATGTAACACCAAACAAATATTTGTTGGTGATGATAGATCTCTAAGTGTTCTAGGATCTGGAATAGTTCCAGTAGAAAACGGTCATTTCAGTGATGTACTATGTGTTCCAAAAATTTCCTGCAATTTTTTATCAGTCTATCAAATTACTCATTTAGGTGAAGGTAAAACAATGATGTTTACACCTCACCAAGTTGTAATCAAGGATTTTAAAAATCCTCAAAATGTACTTGCTACTGGAACTATTGATGATATTACTAGGTTGTACAAATTTAACAACTTTGGGTCATCACCTTTTCCTTCAATTTTTGTTGCTCATAGTGATAACTTGAGAAAACTTTGGCATGAGCGATTTGGTCACTTAAATTATCGCTCATTACAACGACTATGTAAAGACAATATGGTGACTAGTATTCCGATGGTATCTTGCAAGGATGGTGTTTGTTCCGATTGTGTAATCGGAAAACATCATCGTGACAATTTTGACAAATGTGCCTCTTGGCGTGCCTCAGTTCCCTTGGAGCTTGTGCATAGTGACTTGTGTGGTCCTTTTCCATTTGCATCCTTTTCTGTTTTCAAACATTTCTTAACTTTCATTGATGACTACTCCATATGCACTTGGGTTTACTTCCTAAAACTTAAGAGTGAAGTATTTAACATGTTCTTGACCTACAAGGCCCTTGTTGAAAAACAATATGGTCATCAAATTATTAAGTTAAGATCTAACAATGGAGGAGATTATGTTAACAACAAGTTCACTACTTTCTGCACTGAACAAGGAATCCAACAATAGCACATTATTCCATATACACCACAACAAAATGGTGTAGTTGAACAAAAGAACCGCACTTTAAAATAAGTGGTTAATTGTATGATCCAATCTAAGGGACCAAGTCTTCAATATTGGGTTGAGGCCATAAATTGTGAAAATTACATAGTTAATCACATACCCACTAAAGTTTTACAAGGTATAACATCAGAAGAAGCATGGAGTAAAATTAAACCAGATGTAAGTCACTTTCGTGTGTTTTGTTGTGAAGTATGGGCTCACATTCCAGATGAAAAATGGAAAGCGTTGCAGCCTAAAAGTGAAAAGAGTATATTTGTTGGATATTCTGAAGATGTAAAAGGTTATAGACATCTTCAACCCCATTCACATGATATAATCATTAGAAGAGATGTTAAATTTCATGAAAATCTCTTGGCCTGCAAGCCTAACTTGGCGGGTGTGCCATCTTTGGCCTGCGAGCCTGATTCAGCGATTGTGCCTTCTTCTTCTTCTTCCAACTTTCTTGACATGTTTCCAACTCTAGTTTCTGATGATGGCAGTGATGATGAAAATCCACCTCCGCATGCTCATGTTCCTCCAATTGCACTAGCACCAATACTTCCTCGGTGGGTCTGTTCAACATGTGAAGCAGCTGGTGATCTTGTTGGTGATCCTAGAGATCAACGTCGAACATGTTCTCAGTTTCAGTGAGCCTCTTCTCTTTTGGCTCAATTTTTCGAGAATCATGATCCATAAACTTTTTCAGAAGCTTCAGGAAATCCAGATTGGGATGCAGCTATGGATGAAGAATATCATTCCTTAATGGCGAACGATACTTGGGATCTTGTTCCTCTTCCAAAAGGAAGAAAACTTGTTAGATGTAAATGGGTCTACAGAACTAAGTATGCATAATATGGAAGTGTTGAAATACTTAAGGAAAGGTTAGTTGCCAAATGTTTTTCCCAAATTGAAGGGATTGACTACAATGAAACCTTTCCTCCTGTCGCAAAAATGAATTCCATCCACCTTGTTCTTGCCCTTGCAGCCTTACATAACTGGGAATTCCATCAAATGGATGTCAAGTTTTCCTTTTTACATGGTGATTTACAAGAGGAAATTTACATGGAACAACCTCCTTGATATGTTCAGGATAACTCTAGCCTTGTCTGTCTCCTTCAGAAATCCTTATATGGCCTTAAGCAAGCTCCTAGAGCTTGGTATGCCAAAATGGATAGCTTTCTCCTTGACACTGGTTTTTCTAGATGCCATTTTGACCCCAATGTCTATACCAAGAAAGTAGGAAACCATCTCATCATACTTGTCCTTTATGTTGATGATCTTATCCTTACTGGTAGTGACCCTAAACTTATAACCCACGTGAAATCCAGTCTTAAGCAAAATTTTGAAATGTCAGAATTAGGACATTTGCATTATTTTCTTGGTCTCCAAGTCTTGCAAACCAAAGAAGGAATCTTTCTTTCCTAGTCTAAGTATGCTTGTGACCTTCTTCATCGCTTCCACATGGAAGATTGCAAACTAGCCCCTTCTCCCTTCTAGTCTGGAGTCAAACTGTCTACCACTTGTACTTCACCTAAAATAGATGCCACCTTGTATCGTTAGCCACGTTGGTAGTCTTTTATACTTGACTCATTCTCGTCTTGACCTTTCCTTTGTCGTTGGTCGTGTTGCCCATTATATGCAAAATCCTCATGAAAGTCACTGGAAAGCAGCAAAAAGAATACTTTGATATATTCGAGGTATAATTCAGTTTGGGATTCATTACAGTACACGGGGCAAACCTTTGTTGGTTGGTTTCACTGATTCAGATTGGGCCAACAATCCTGATGATCGAAAGTCTACTGCAGGTTATGTTTTTAGTTTGGGATCTAGACCTGTCACTTGGGCTTGTAAGAAAAAACAAGCTCTTGCTCTTTCTTCAGCAGAAGCAGAATATCGAGCCGTAATTAATGCCAGTCAGGAAGCTTTATGGCTTTGACAGATCCTTTTAGATTTTGGATTCTAGCAGCAGCAGCCTACTCCACTTTGGTGTGACAATCAAAGAGCCATCAAGCTTGCGAAAGATCCAGTTCTACATCAACGCAGCAAACACATTGAGCTACACATGCACTTCAACAGAAATCTTGTTCATGATCATGTTCTTGAAATGCTCTATTTCCCTACAGATGATAAAGTTGCAGACATCTTCACCAAGTCTCTTATAGAAGCAAAGTTTTCTAAACTTCGGTATATGTTAGGAGTTCAGGAATGTGTCCTTAAGGGGGGATAGGCTCTAATGCCTCCTTCCTTCTCCTAATAGTGTCACTTTTGTAAATCCTTCAATCCTATCGCAAGTTGTTCTTAAGGGGGGATGTTAGGATATTTAGACACTTAGGAGTTAGTTAAGATCAACTTGTGTAATATATCCGTTAGGTAAAAGTGTGTTTATTTAGTATGCATTAGTATGCATTTGTAAATATTCTAATCCGATGGTCACAATATGTTCTAGACATAGAGTGATCCGATGGTTCAAATTCTCTTAGATCATACCTACCATTGATCTGTGGCTTAACACCCGATTGGTCTATGATCTCTATTTAAAGAGCATAGAGGGTCCTTGGCTAGTTGATCGATTATGAGAAGCTCATGTAACTTTATTTCTTTTGCATAATAAATTGCTCCAAGTATATATTTGGTTGGGTCCATGGACTATTTCCCTCTCAAGGGTTTTAACCACGTGACAAACATCTGTGTGTTGATCTATGATGTATTTGTGTGAAGTGGTTGCTCAAGGTGTTTGGTCTTTTGGGAGTACCCTGTGTACCTGAACATGTGGAAATATATTACATCAAAATATTTTTGTCACCATGATAATAAGATGTGTACCCTTTAAATTTCCTAAATCCCAAGAGTATTTTGTTTGAAATGGTTTGGAAAGAGGTTCTTCCTTTTAAGTTTTTAATTCTAGAAGCCCCGATGCACTCTTCCTCTTTACAATAGGTATCAGACTTTGTCGATGCACATTGCAATTCAAAAATAGGTGTCAGACTTTGTCGATGCACATTGCAATTCAAAAATAGGCGCCAGTGACACTTCCTTCCTTTGTACAGAAAGAAACGACTCTCCCCGATGCCATTAGCTTCTTTACAAAGTGCATCGACATTATTTAAAAGGAAAAAATAGAAGGATCAAGAGCCTTCTAGAACAAATCCCTTGTGGAGACTTATCCCAATAGATCAACATAAGTGGCAGTCAAACCCCTAACCTCTTGGGATAATCGCTTAAACTTATCCAAAGAATCATAAATTCCCTTCATCTCCTTCACCTATAAATACAATCTCACCCTAATGGTTGAGGAGGGAAAAGAACAATATCCATATGCTGCTGAAATATTCCTAGAACTCAGAAGCAATGTTGAGGTCTTGGGGGAAAAGCCTAGTTGGAATAATTAAAACACCAAGGAACCATGGTTGTAATTTATCCCTTTTTATTGTTAATACCATCTTAACCTTTGGATCTCCCTTTGATCACCACATATAAATAAAGGAGAGGGGTATAGGTTGATGGGGCATCTCATAAGTGCAAGCTTATGCTGGAGGAATTCATTTGGAGTTTTGGAGCAAGAGAACTCAATTCCTTGGCTACCAGAGAAGGGATTGTTTCAGATTGAGGTTGGATCAATCCTAGCTTGTTAATAAAGAGTGATGTTCTTCCACATTGTTTGTTGATGTTCTTACTTGTTATAATTTATGGAACTCATTGTCATCTATTTCTATATGCAATTATAATATTCGGTTTATCTTGATATAACAATTAAGATCTATGTGTTAGATATCAATATCTTTTATATGTTATTGGTCATAGTGTAGCATCTGGAGCATTTGAAGTGAAGGTTTAAATCTAGGACTAGCCTTCATAAATAAGGTGCACAATCTTTCTACCCTATTTCTCTCTCAAATTTTTAGATAGTTGTATGTCTGCAAGTTGAATATCTGTATGGTTGTGACCCCAAAAACCTTATGTCATAAGGTAGATTCACCTGAAAAACAAAAAAAGTGACTCCACTTGGGAGTCTAGCTTGTTTTGGGCTTCTTCCATAGGTTTTCTATTCCATTCTATTCTTTTATTTGTTGTAAGTGTTTTGCTTGGTTTTTACTTTTTGTTTGCAGTGTTTAATGTTTGGAATCCCTTGGCCATTTATTTTCTTCTGAAAAAAATTGGAATGTAACCGCGGGTTTTCAATATATCCAGTCACGATTACATATTGTATTCGTGGGTTGACTGTATGCACAATAGCGATCCATTCGTAGTTTGCTAAAGTGATAGACGTGATTTCCTGTAGGTATAGGTCAGATTTCTAGGATTTTTTCCTGATTGTTGCATTTTGACTCCTCTGGTGTTTGTAGGGTTTCTTCTCTGACTTTGTACTATGTTGTAAGTAAGTGCTTTTCACTTCCACTTGTCATTCAAGTGTCTATTAGGGTGAGTTGGGTCTGATTCCTTGTTTATAAGTGTGTTAGGTCTTTCCTTCTTAGGCTCTTTGGTCTAATTGTTTGTGTCTTTGTTTGTTGCTAGTGTCTATCAGTCTTTCTAAAGCACTTATTTTCCTCTTATCGCTATTGTAGTGGTCTAGGTTCTTCACTTTGACCAAGTTTTTATCTATTTGTCTCTCTAAGTCAATAGTTCCGTTCAAGCTAGGGTTTGAGTCATCTTTTCTTTGTTTGGTGAAGATTGTTACTGCGAAGATCTAATTTTTATCACTTGCATTTATACATTTTCAGTTGCTTAACTTACTTAGGTAGATTCATTTGCATAATCTTTTTTTTTGTTTCTTAAAAGGTAGTCTTAGTTGCATAGCTAGTCCTAAGATAGACTTCTTTGCATTAGTTGTTTCTCCATTATTTTCAAAAATATGAAAAAATATAAAGGTCTTGTGTTTTTCAGAATTTCTTAGAAGTTTCATTAGTTTCAATAAAAATGAAAAGAAAAAGAGCATTGTTAATTGCATTTATTTTGAAACTTTTCCAACATATTTGCTTTCACATCTTGATTTTGAACACCATTGAGTTTCACTTTGCCACCCCTGAGAAATAAATAAATAAAAAGAACGTTTAATATAAAATATATTATTAATCTTTCTTTTTATAGGTTCGATCATCCACTATCTTAGGCTAGGTTCTTGGATTAGGAGTTTTCAATTGTCCAAGAGAACTTTGATTTCAGATATAGTGGCCAATATTTAGGTAAATCCACTTTTACAAGGGATAATCGAGAAAGCTCCTATAACACAAGAGTCAAACATGAGGATGCATGAGAGCTTGGTTGTGGAGATAACCCTCCAATACCTTGGTTGGTCGTAAACCAACATTGTTGTATGTATGGGGGTTCTCTTAATATCACTTCTTGGGCCCCATGAGGTTTTGTTAATGTTATAATTTTAGGCTTAGCCACCCTTCCCATGCAAATCAGTTAGTCTAGCGATTGTTCCACCAGACTCTTGTTGCAAATTTGGTAGTCTTATTCTCTGTAGATTAGGTTCTCACATAGGTGGCATTGGAAGGCTATTTCGAGTGCACCTAGGGTAGACTTGGAAGGTAACCTGAGTTGATAATTTGGGAGTGAGGTTGGGTGATTCCAGTGCTTGCACCTAGAAAATTATTCATGAGATTCCAAGTAACTACTCTCTGACCTTCACTGGTTGGACCTAGGCCCTAATCATCCCATGATTTCCTTTGAAAGGTGTATCTTTTTCCTCTTGTGTCTGTGATACTTAGGAAATTTTTAGTGTATGACATTTTGGTTTTCTTGTGTCTTAGTTAGACCTTTTAGGTGTGTGAGTCAAATTTTTAGCTGTGGAGTACCATCCTCTTTGTAGGTTTAGAAGGTTTCAAAACCTTCCTCCATCTCCAACAGTGGAGCCTCCATTGCCATCTCAAAGGAGGAGACTTGACATAAACAATTACTTTGAACCAACCGGTGTTAGAGATGTTCCAAGTGAACCAGAACTTAGACTTAATTGGGAAGAAACTCCACCAGTAGAGATAGAAGACTTGTAGGTTGACAAGTTTGCAAGAAATTACAATACACCTCTAACTGATTTGAACGACCCTGTAATAGTCCAATTCCTTCCTTTCAGTTCACCTGTGTCTGGTGTTTCTTTGAGTTTAGATATGTCTAGTACATGAGAAGGCATGAGTACCCCTACTTCATCCATGATGGATGGTGGAGTCTCTCCTCCTCCGATGAGTACTCCAAGACCTAGTGCATCTACTGTATCTCTCTATTCAAATTCTCGAGTGATCAATCCTTCAACAAATTCTAATGTTATAGGTGAGTTTAGTGGGGTGGTCACTAGGATACCCAGTGTACCTTATACTTATTCTCCTTTCATGCAGAATGCTCAAAGTGATCTAAGTGGCTCCACTTCTTTTGTCCAAGGATTTCCATGGAATGGAGAACACATTCCTCCATCAACATCTTATGTAGGTCCATCACCTACTTATGTGGGTGTCTCGTCTGGGAACCAAATTAATTTCACAGGTTACAGTTTCAATACCTCTAGTCAGGTTGTGGCCTATCCATTTGGGATATCCCCCTTTTCACTGTTTAGTGGAGGAATATCCTCTTCTATTTTTAAAACTCTGGTTTTAGCTGGAGCAGGACAAACTACTTATCATACCCCACAAGTCAGTAATCCTTTATCTTTCAGGTGGAACCCATTTCAAAATAGTGCTATAACATCACAGCTGGTGGCTTGGGGAAACCCCACATTTTCTTTTAGGATCCCTGGGGAAGGTAATTCCTCACCTCAGACTCCTTTATACCAAACCCCAGCTAGGCCCAAACTTCCTTTCCTAGAAAATTTAAACTTGTCATATTTGTATAAACTAATAAATGACCCCGTGCACCATAATGTGGCACTGCCACCTGTCTCTTAAGTTTTTAATCATTATATTAGATCGTATAACATTAGCATCATAACAACATAACCATAAGCAAAGGACCGCTGAAACATAAACAAGCATAGCCACACAAAACAACAAAAATATTTATCCTGGGAAACCCTTGTGGGGAAGAAAACCCAACAAATATTCCTCTATAGAAGATGCATAAAAAGTACAAGAAAAGACCCCAGATAGGTGCACCTCCCTCCAACAGATCTCTCTCTCTCTCTCTCTCTCTCTCTCTCTCTCCTATACACTATACACAAGTGAGCGTGTGTTCAAATAAGGAATACATCTCCTCTATTTATACTCTTTTGGTCACTTGAATTTTAACTTAACAATTTGACACCACTTAACTAAGTGGGTTGACTTCACTTAGGAAGAATCAATACAATATTATATTATATTCATTAGCTTAATATTGACCCGACTTACAATGGAGGATTTACCTCATGACTCTATGATGACCAAATACAATAGCAACACACCAACAGAGGAATAATAACATATCCATTGAGTTACATCAGTAAAATACATTTAGAATATCCTTTGAAGGTACAATATTTAACACTCCCCCTTAACTAGAATGTTATTCTACTGACAACATCATCACAGACTATAGGAGAACATAGAGACAATATCTGCAACATCATCAAGGTTATACATCTTTATGTCATAGAGAGTTTTCAACATTCATTAGTAACTGGAACAATTACTCTTCGATGTCTTCATCTTCTGCATCACATGATCACTTGATCCTTTTGCAGCAACGCTTCGACCTTTCCATCCTTCGTAGCAGCACCTCGATCTTCTGATCCTTTGCAGTGGTACTTCGATCTTCTGATCCTTTGTAGCAACACTTCGATCTTTTGATCCTTTGCAGCATCACTTTGATCTTCTCAATCCTTTGCAGCAACACTTTGATCTACTAATCCTTTGCAGCAGCATTTCGATCTTCTCGATCCTTTGCAGCAACACTTCGATCTTCTCGATCCTTTGCAACAGCACTTTGATCTTCTCTATCCTTTGCATAAACACTTCTATCTTCTCGATCCTTTGCAGTAGAAATTCGATCCTATCGATCCTTTTATGTTTTACTTCGATCTACTTGATCCTTCGCTTCCACCCTACCAGCAATACACATGATCTATTTGCGGTATGATCAATCTAGATCACTTTAGGACATAAGTCCAAGGACGATGCAATCCTCCATCAGCATGATCCATGAAATCGATTAGCTGAATAATCTACAACTAAATGTAGATCTTGAACGCACCCAGTGTTGTCCCTGTTTTCCATGAGGACTCATCGTATATCATCCATACCACTGAGGTTAGGACCACTCCCAAGTGAGTATTATACTACGGTATCTACACTTACATGTAGGAACAGTCTTCCAAGTAAGAGTATTGTCTACAGTGAATATCTTGACCACATAAACAATGTTGGTCGATCGTAGAACATTGATACCACACAGGTTAGGACTACTCCCAAGTGAGTGTTATACTTGGCATCTGTGAGGACTCATCATAGAGAATCCATACCACACAAGTTAGGACCACTCCCAAGCAAGTGTTATTCTATGGTATCTACATATGAATGTAGGCATAATCTCCATATAAAAGTATTGTCTGTATAGTAGATCTCGACTGCATACAAAATGTGATTCATGTCGTCCATGAGGACTATCGTAGAGCATCCATACCACTAAGGTTAGGACTACTCCTCAGCGAGTGTTATTCTATTCTATCCACAACTGAATGTGGGTACTCTCCATGTTAAGGTAACATCTGCAAAGAGGATCTCGACCTTACGTAAATGTTGGTCCTATGGTCCATGAGGACTCATCATAGGGCATCCTCAACATGAAGGCTAGGAACATTCACAAATGAATGTTATACTACGGTATCCACAAATGAATGTGGATACTCTCTATGAGAGTAACATATGCAGGTCCATCCTTATCTAGTAAGGACCACTCTCATGAACAGAGTGTTATACTTGCCATCCTAAAGAGAGGATACTATCGTCCACTAGTGAATGTGGGTACTCTCCATGCAAGAGTAATATTTGCAGGGCCATCCTTAGCTAGTAAGGACCACTCTCATGAATAGAGTGTTATACCTCCCATCCTCAAGAGAGGATACTATTGTCAACAAGTGAATGTCAAACCTTGTCAGCATCTTCAAGAGCACTTGGCCTCTTTCATGCTGGAGCATCACTGTCATCCTCATCATCACTCCCCATTTTTCAGGAGGATCGATATTATCAACATGCTCCCTCTTTGTCCGAGGAGGATTTATATCTTCAACCTATTCTTCCTTTCCGAGGAGAGTCCATATCTTCGAATTGATCCTCCTTTCCGAAGAAGTTCCATATCTTTGACTTGTTCTTCCTTTCCGAAGAGAGTTTGTATATTCGACCTATTTCTCTTTTTTGAGAAGGGTCCATATCTTTGACCGGTTTCTCCTTTTCGAGAAGGGTCCATATCTTCGACCTATTTCTCCTTTCTTATAAGGGTCCATATAATGAATTTTCCTCCTTACGAGGAAAGCCTGTAGTATCATCATCACTTTTCCTCCTTGCGAGGAAAGTATTTTTCGAAGTACACCAAGATTTTCATGGAAGCTTGGTCACCACATGAAAAAATTTCTCATTGGTACTCACATACTAGAGTTTTATATCTCCATTCAGTACCATATCCCATAGGATTCTTTGTAATCTTTATGAAAATTGAGTTGTCTCAAATAATTACTATGGTATCCAACTCCATGTTAAATAGTCTGACATCAGTTTATGAAGACATATCACTTCACAACTAGCGGAGCAAGTTGCAATGTACTCTGCTTCAGCCATGCTGAGAGCATCACTAGACTATTTCTTACAAAACCATGAGATCATGGTGGATCCCAAACAACAATCATCCACATGAGGTGCCCTTTTTTTCTACGGCACTTCCTGCCCAATTTGAATTCGTATATCAATATAATATGTAGTCATGACCTCTACCATAGTAAAGTCCCAAGTCTTTTGTACCATTAAGGTAACTCATCATGCTTTGCAGATATCAGGTGAGCACATCTATGCTTAACTAGATATTGACTCAAGGTGTTAACAACAAATAATATATCTGACCTTGTGTTTGTCAGATACATCAATGACTCAATAATCTTCCTGGACTCAGTCATGTCTACTAACTCTGATGTCTCATCAGACAACAACTTCAGGTTGCTATCCATGGGTGTGGCCATGGATTTACAATCCAACATATCAAATATTCTTAATATTTCCACAACATACTTTGCTCGGTTAGAAAATATTCCTTCTGATCTCTGCCACACTTACATCCCTATGAAATAATGCATCAATCCGAGATCTTTCATCTTGAATTCTTCATCTAGATTCTTCCTGCAATCTGTGATCTGTTTCTAATTTCCAGTCAGAAATAGATCATCCACATAGAAAATTAGTATGACTATTTCATCATACATAATATCCATATAAATATTAGGATCATCTTTACTCTTGGTAAATCCCATGCTTTTCAAGAAGCTATCTATTCTGCCATACCAAGCTCTGGGAACTTACTTCAGTCCATACAGGTCCTTTTTCAACTTGCATACATGAGTCACTATATCTTTGACTTAAAATCCTTATGGTTTTTTGATGTCAACCTCTTCCTCAATCACACCATTAAGGAAGGTTTTCTTTACATCCATATGATGTAAGTCCTACTTCATATTGGAGGCAAGTGCCATGATAGATCTGATGGAAGTGTACATTGCTATTGGAGCAAATGTTTCTTCATAATTGATCCCCTCTTTTAGAGAGAATCCTCTAGCCACAAACATTTCTTTGTACTTTTCAATACTTCCATTAGTATCATGTTTTATCTTGCAAATCCATTTGGAAGATACCACACTCTTGCTTTCTGGTTTGGGTACTATATCCCAAACATCATTATGGTATTCTTCCATCATTGCATCTACCACGATTTCATTGTGATAATCAACATATCCCAGTCTTCTACATTCAACCTTGAAGGTTGGAATGCACTTTACTCTTGGTAAAGTCTTGGTCCATTAAGAAGCTTTCCATCCCGATGTATCATGTCGAAATCAGAGATATTCTGCAGTCACTCCCCTTGAAGCAGAGCATCATCCTTCCTATGAAATTTTTACTCTATGTATCGAAACATTCTGTACTAGAATGACATGTAGCATCCTCTTCTACTATGTATCCATCTTAGGTTACTAGAGACCAAGATCCCCTTATCTTGAACCTTGTCGAAAAGTTCCTCTTGCACCCAACTGTGAGCTTGTTGTCTTCTATAGGTTTCCAACTTCAACCTTGTAGAAAAGGTTAAGATATTAATCACTCTATGTGATCTTTAAAGCTCTTGGATGTTCTTATCTATGGGTTCCTTCTCATCTCATACAAAGACTATTCTGTAAAATTAGTTCTTTGCTCGATATATACTTCTACTAGAGAAGTGTTTTTGGTCAATAGAGTATGCCATGCCATAGTCTATTCTTTATGAGACAAAGTACGAACCTTTATTTGTATACTTGTTCTTGTAGATCCATATGCAATTCACTACGTACTTCCCTTTAGGTATTAGAACCATATCTTAGACATAATTCCCCATGATCAACTATTACTCTTTGATCGTAGCTTCTTCCATAGCTGAAAGGAATTGCATCAATGATGTCACCCAACTTTGTCACACAACTAGAGTGTGTCTGAGGCCTCTTAATTTGGTTTAGAAATACCTCCATACTTTTCTTCATCTTGAGCTATCTCTAATGCCCAAGGTGGTCTTCATCTCTCAAGATGGATCTATCGCTCGTCTTATCTTCTTCTAAATTTATTTCTTCCGTCATGGTGTCTCTGACCCTGGAAGATTCACGTTCATTTTTATTGGAGTGAATATTGAATTGTCATCACTTGTTCTTCTAAACAAGTCTCATCCTCCTTTTCTTGTAGGTGGTTGTACATGACCTTTCCTACAAATCAAATGCACCAGTTGCATGGTTGGAACCATTTCAAAGGACATATGCATAAAGAAAAATTCTTATGCATCATGCAACTATTTTAGCCAATACAACATTCATCCATATCTCACAAAAACTTTCCAGATACCTTCCATCTCAACCATGACATTATTGAGATTGTGCACTAATCCAATATGTTATCAAAGAGTTTTCATTCCAGATACATAGCAACGGAGAGTTGTATAACACCATGGCCTCCTTACCCATAACATGCATATTAGTAGTATATTGTCATTAATGCAAACATTATATCAAGCATAATACAAAACATATACAGGAAATAAAATTCAAATAATTATTTTTGTTTGTTTGTTTGTATCACCTTATGGATCTACAACTTCTTCTTTGGCTAATGAGATTGCTTCAATCTCATCCTTGCTTGAAATATTTTATGGAATGTTGGTTACGGTGGACCTAGGGTTTGATTGAGAAACCCTAAATTTTCAACTTAGGTATCTTTCATATCTGATTGTATAGAAATATGTGTCTCCTTAAGGAGATCTGAGCAGCATACTCGTTTTCCCAAAACTGTGATCAGAACTACAAAATATCTGATGCCCTAGTTGTTTTCACTTTCTTAGGTAGAATTTCTTGATATTGTTTCTGTGTTATCTCTGCAATTGCTTCTCCTATATGTCTAAAAATTTGAATTGAGGTATCCTAGTCTGTTCTCTTTCCAACTCCATAGGTTAGAGAAGAATTGGTTTCACCAATTGGGACTTATGCGTGTTTGCCCAATGTGACGTATTTCAGGACTATCCAGAATATCAAACTTGTATGGACCTCCACGTGTCACTGTTTCAGCTACGGGTTTGAAACTTTTACCAAAAAAATTACCGTTCATTCCCTATCTAGAAAATCTTGTGAAATTTCATTTGGACCTTCGTAGCCCGAGATATAGAAATTCTCCCTAGGTCACCTATTTAAGGTTGAATCCTGGGAGAGGATGGAACCCTCGTTTATAGAAATCATATATCCTAGAATATAGTGAATCCGAGTCTGAAATTTTTTGCACATGGTACATAAGGAATTTTTTTTTGTCCTATAACATTTTTGGCTCCTGATCCTTCTCCAATCCCTAGATATAACGAATGCCCCAAAATGACTAGTTTTAGACTTTTATGGTTTTCAAGCATGAAACTGTAATCTTCAATAGCTATAGTTGTAGCACTATTTTGGCTACACGAAGACTTCTTTTAGGGTGGCTATGATACCATGTTAATTTTTTAATGGTTATATCAGATCTTATAACATTTAGCATCATAACATAATAACCATAAGCAAAATATTGCTGAATGTTAGACAAGCATAGCCACACAAAAAAACACAAAGGTTTATCCTGGGAAACCCTCATGGGGAAGAAAACCCAACAAAAATTCATTTGTATAACATCTATAAAAAGTACAAGACAATACCCCAGACATGCGTTCCCCCTCCAGCAAATATATATATATATATATATATATATATATATATATATATATATATGTCATGTGCGCTATNTGTGTGTTCAAATGAGGAACAGATCTCCTCTATTTATACTCTTTTCGTCACTTGAATTTTAACCTAACAAGTCGGCCCCACTTAACTAAGTGGGCCAAATTCACTTAGAAAGACTCAATACAATATTATATTATATTCATTAGGGTACTATTGACCCGGCTAACAATGGAGGCTTTACCTTATGACTCTATGATGACTAAATACAACAGTAACACCCCACCAGAGGAATAATAACATCTCCCTTGGGTTACATCAGTAAAATAAATTTAGAATATCCTTTGAAGTTACAATATTAAATATTATCCCCATCAAACTTCCCTCAAACATCCCAAAGTTTGAAGAAAACACCAATGAGGATCCAGGTGCTCACATCACCACATTTCATCTTTGGTGCTCTTTCAACTCACTAAACGATGACTCCATTCGGTTGAGGCTATTTCAAAGAACGTTGACTAATGTAGCATCCAAAATGGTACATTGAACTGTCGTCAGCTATGGATGATAACTTCCTTGACTTAGAAACCATGTTTCTAAATCATTTTCAACTTCATGTCCGGTATGATGTCGGTACAGACTTGTTGTCAACTTTTCGACAAAACATGGCCACACATGTATCTAAGATAAAGAGGCTAATTAAATCCAACATCCCTCCCAATTTATTGTTAGAGTGGTTCTTGAAATATTTACTTCCTTAAATTTCTAATGACATGTCTACTTCGGGAGTAATCACGGAGGAATAAGCAATTCTCAAGGCCCGACACCTAGCTCTGATCTATCGTCAGTTTGGGATTCTTTATGAAATTATCCCTGAGGCACCAAGATCTACTAATGACCTTAAGAAACCAATCATGAACCCCATTTTGATGTTGTGGTTGGTTCATTAAGTACACCCACTCTGGAAACACTTGCTAACCAACTCCATGAGTTGTCAGTGAAACAATATGCAGCAAAGGGAGACAAGGCTACCACTCTCTCACCACAAAGTGATAATGTCTAGTCTATACAGTCTTCCCAAAAGGGAAATCAACAGCCTGACGGGGAAAAGAATAAAGGGAAGAAGGGTGAAGGAAAAACAATTCCATGAATAATGCTGATAGGGGAAAGAAAGAGGAGAAGAATGTTAAGTTTCCTTACGAGTTGTGCCAAGGAAACCATCTTACTTATTAGTGCCCCTTGATGGATCAAGCATACAAGTTTCTTAAGCAACAACAACTAGTTGTTCTGAAGGATACCTATCCCCAAGGACAAAATGCAACTTCTACCTCAAAATATGTGAGGGACACACCTAGTGCTCCTACTGATCATGATTATATGAACATGGTCCAATCCACTACTTTATTATAGAAAAGAAATAAAAACTATGAATTAGAGGCTCAAGAGAAAGGTAAATATACTGCTGAAACTCCATCCCCTCTCACCATTGAGGAATCGGTTGAACCTATGCCAAATATACCTAAAGGTGTCTTCAAGAAGACATTCCATAACCCCAATGTGAGGCATTCTTCTCACTACTCTATAGTAGAAGACTTGGCCCAAACACCTTGTGCAATGTATGCTCTAGAAGTGATACATAGTTTTCCTTCTCAGAAGTATGCACTCTTAGAGGCAATAGGTAGAATGGACTCGGGGAGCCTGCTAGACAAATTTAATCTCTTTGAGGTTAAAACACACTTTCCATACCATGTGGCCTTTTAAATTGATGTTTTCCATGGCGGAAAAACCATTGGTTGAATAATGGTTGATGAAGGTGCTTTCACGCGTGTCATGTCGATGTCTTTTTGGAAATATTTGGGATCCCTCGATTTGGTCCCATCGAGCACTTTACTTACTGCGTTCGATGCAAGGTATTTCCATCTGCACAGTATCCTACCATTTTTCGAAATAAGGTTGGAAGGGAAAGAGGTTTTTGTTGAGGTCGAAGTGATTGAAGCTCCCTTGGACTATAATATTCTTTTGGGGAGAATTTGGACTTATTCCATGTGTGTTATTCCTTTGTCTGTCCTCTAATTCTTAGTGTTTCTAGATGAATGGAAGTTGGTTACTGTTGGATAGCTTAATTTTACTCGAAATAGCTGTTTAGAAATTAATGAGTCCACGTTACCATTGATTCATCAATCAAAACAAGCCAATGAAACATTAGGAGTTGGAATGTATATGTCACTAATGGGAAAATTCAATATACCAACTCCTATCAACTACTTAGGTTTAACAAGTTTTGGGAAGTCTATCATTACGGTTGTTGATAGAACTAAGCCCTTAGTCTTCTCTCTGTGAGAAGAGCCCCTGGTGACCCTCTATCAAAATAAAAAGTATATTATTAAGCTATATCTAATGTCATTGTTGATTCCTTCATGACTCCTCCTTTAGTCTTAGAGGATCCAAATGAATCCTATCTTCTTTCCTGGGCGGAGAACTCTACATATTCCTATGATTGCTTAGATATGGTTTTTCCTTGTGACGAAGCCATCTTGGAAGCCATGATTGCACTAGAAAGGATTTGTGAGTATATTCACCACAAGTCCTTCTTCCTTCTAGAATTAAGCAATATAAATAATTCAAAGTTCCACACGAGACTTCAGAAGGTGTTGATCAATATGTTAATCATTTTCCTAAGGAGGGGGTATTTGTCGAGGGAAATATGACAAACATCTCTACCACAATTCCGATTAACATCTCTGTGAAACAAAAGGTCATAGAAAATGTACATGTAGGGGAAAACTGTGCTCCGAAAGAGATTTCCATTTACACTTACTTGTTTCAGGAATTCTGTGACGCCTTTTCTTGTTCATATGAGGATATGCCACGCATTGATCCATCTATAGTTAAACATGAGATCTGCACCTAACCTAATGTCACCTTAATGTAAAGCTTGTTCGGAAGAAGATCAGACCAGTAATTTTGTGGAAAGAGACAACCATCAAGGCTGAGCTGGAAAAAATGTTGAAAGAAAGATTTATTTACCTCATTCCTCTAATGGAATGGGTATCCAATCCTATTCTGGTGGACAAAAAGCAAAGGACCATATGCATGTGCACTGTCTTTCATGATCTAAACAAAGAGTGTCCCATGGATAACTACCCCACACCATTCATTGACCATATCATTGATGCATGTGCAGGTAGTGAGGTATTTTTTTCGTTTATGAACATTTTTTCGGGCTATAATCAAATTCAAATAAAACTAGAAGACCAACACAAATCAACCTTCATTTTTCCTTGGGGAACTTTCACGTATAGGAAAATTCCCTTTGGTTTTAAAAATGTTGGAGCTACTTTCCAGCGGCAAAATAATTTTTCCTTCCACGACATAAAGAATATTGTTGAACCTTACTTAGATGAGCTTCCTTGTTTCAAGACGGAGTGATTACATGGATTCATTGTTTCAAGTAAAGGTATAGAGTTGGATCCTTTAAAATTTGAGGCCATTGTAAATCTACCTCCTCCTCATTGTATCGGGAAACTGGAGAGTGTGCAGGGAAAATCCAATTTTCTTCGAAGGTTTATAGTCAACTATGCCAAATATCACAAAGGGTTTCATGCACTTGATGAAGAAAGAAACCTCATTCCCGTGTGATGAAACCACACAACAGGCTTTCAAGGAATTTAAAAAGGCTCTACTATCAGCTCCTCTCCTGAATCCGCAAGATTACACTAAATATTTTGTATTATATCTGGTTGCATCTGAGTCGACCATAGGAGTAGTACTAGTTCAGGAATACGACAAGATTTAAGACCATTTTCTCTACTATCTTAGTTGAGCATTAGAAGGTCCCGAACTTAGGTACTCGCATATCGAGAAGTTGGAATTGGTAGAAGTTTATGTCGTTCAGAGGCTATGACATTATATCTTGTTGAGGACAACCAAAATGGTTGCAGATATGAATCTAGTACAATATTTTTTATCTCAACAAATAATCGAGGGTAAATTCTACAAATGGATTTCCATTCTACAAGGGTTTGACTTGGATTTTCAGTCTGCTAATTCTAAAAAATACTTAGTGTTCATGAAATTGATCTTGGAATTATAGGCTGAATATATAATAGTGGTTGAAGAAGAATCATTTATAGATGAGTACATATTTTTAATTTCAACCTCATATCCCTGGTATGGAGATATCCTAGTATATCTACAGAATCTTAAGTGTCTTGTTTCCTTCTCGCAGGAAGATCGACGTAAGTTACATGTTAATGCGAAAAACTACCTTATCATCAGTGATACATTGTATTGGTGAGGGATGGATTCTATTCTACGTCAGTGCCTCACCCACGAGGAGGCAGAGAATGTCCAAAATGATTCCCATAGTGGAGCGTGTGGGGGTCATTTATGTGGGTTAGAAACGACCCCGAAAATTCTACGTGCTGGTTATTTCTGTCCCACTATATTTACGGATTGTGTGGAAGCTGTAAAGTGCTATCATCCTTGTCATATCTATACCAGAAAAATCCAATCACACCCGTCTCCCTTATTTCCCATCATCGTGGTAGGTTCCTTCACTAAGTAGGGGGTTTATTTCATCACGTGTGACCCAGTGTCTGTTGGGGTGCACAAGAATTTCATTGTCGCTGTAGACTACTTTACGAAGTGGGAAGAGGAAATGCCTACCTTTAAGGCCAACGAAGAAACAACAACATATTTCGTCTTTAACCAAATCATTACTAGGTTCAAAATACCAAATAAAATTGTCACTGACCATGGAAGTCACTTTGAGAACCACATGATGACTGAATTGACCACGATGCTAGGGCCTAGGCAAGATCATTCATCTTCCTTTTACCCTCAGCTGATGGAAAAGTAGAGGTGGTCAATAAGATCTTGAAAACCATTATTAAGCACACTATCAACATGAGTAGGTCAAATTTTCATTTCATGTTGTACCCTGTACTTTGGGCATACCAGACTAATGTCAAGACTGCAACATGTTTCTCTCCTTTCCAGCTCGTTCACGAGGTTGAAGCAGTTACACCAGTTGAGTGCAAAATACCATCCCTAAAAGTTTCCATTCATGTGTTTCCTAACACTAATGATATTGAAGAACATTTTCTTCATTTAGAGAACTTATATGAACAACGCAAAGATGCACTTACTACAAATGAGGCACATAAGAATAGGGTCAAAAACTAGTATGACAAAGCCGTCAGACCTAGGTTTTTTCTGAGGGAGAACTTGTTTTTCTTTGGGATCAAGATAAAGAACCCCTGGGGGAAGGTAAATTTAGTCTTATGTGGCTAGAACCATATGTGGTGTCAAATTTTTTAAAGAAGGAAGCTTATGAATTAACTGATTATGATGGTAACAAGCTTCCGTAGCCCAAAAATGGGCTCTACCTAAAGAACTATTATGCTTAGGAACGATACATTTTCTTGTATTATTATTGTATTTTTATGTACAATAGGTGATTAACTAGTTATTGTTTCTTATATAGTCTATTGGTTGTTTCAAATGCCATCTGAGTGGTTCATAGGTTTTGCTAATGCTTCTATTCGTCACACTTGTAATCTTTCCTTAGCCGCTTGGGTTATTGATGCACACTCGGAACAATTGGTTGCCTTTGATGGTGCTTGGATTGGTCCTACAACTAATAATGTGGCTGAATATAGTGCAGTCATTGATTTGTTATGGGATTCTACATTGCATGGTATTACCCATCTAGAGGTCAAGATTGACCTGCAGCTCGTAGTATCCCAACTTAATGGTGATTATCAGGTGAGAAACCCTACTTTACTACATCAGTTTTTACAAGTTAGGTTACTTGAACGTAATTTTGAATACATTTCATACATTCATATTTGAAGGAATCAAAACATAATTACTGATGCATTTGCAAATTATATACTTGATTGATAGTTAACACATACATTGTAAAATAAAGATATATAGACACATTTGAAGCACATGTACATAACCAGGTATATATGTGTGTGTATGTTTGTGTAAGATATGTTCATAAATACATCGAGTCTGATCCAAAGATCATGTCATAAGTACACCAAAATACAAAAATAGGATCAAAAACCATAATATGCCTAAATCTAGGGTCGATCCTCAGTTGCCTCGGCTAGGGATTCCTCTACAACCTCTCGGTAACAAAGAATGACCCTAGTTACCCTTCAAAGAAGGCGTAACCAAGACATAGGAACTCTTACTACATGCTCCTGCATCACCATCAGGATCCCCTCCATCCCAAGAGTGGGGAACTATTGGGTAATCCTGGTTAGCTTCCCCTCCACCACACGAAGCATCTCATCATCACCACCAATATCCACGGGATGCACAAAAGTACTAGGGTGTATTTCAGCTCACACTAGTCCTATGTTTTCATATCAACATAAGCTATACCAAAATAGAATACACATGTATATATAAATTTTATGAAAATAAAAATCAAATAATGAAAAAGTAAAAATCATACCCATCTCTCCCCATTCTCCTCCAAGAGGGAGGATAAGATCTGGATCACCCCTAAAATCTAAACCTACATAGGGAAACTGCTCAAGGGAATGTACCTCTCTACTCCACCAAGAGTACAAATCATCATCGTATCCACTCTAGATGCCACCACCACCACAATGTTAGAGGAAAATGTCACCCCACTGCATGAGTCTAGGTTCATGGGGTGGGCATGGTGGTAAGGTCACTATGGGACCAAGGAAAGAAACCCTCTCGGAGAAGAATACAATCAATATACTCGTGTATCCGAAATTATTCTTCCAGCCTCTCCTATAGTTAGATAACTATTTTTTCATGATTGGGACTAGTCCCGAACACCAATCAAACAATGGTCCTCGCATACACTCTATCATTATGCGCATGTGTGTATGTGCTGCTAAGTGTAGAGCAGAATATCCTACAACTTTGACTACGATTCTCATTATGAATTTTAGTGGAAAGTTGGTGATATGTAAAATCAGGATATGGGTCCCTTATTTCTGGATCCCGTGTAGGAGGTAAGCATTGATATAATCTTGAACATTGAGAGGATCACCGCCCCAACCGATTCCCTCAATGTTCATAGGAGCTCCCCTGTGCGATAAACTTGTCATAAAGTAAATATATTCTACGGACAACTCCAAGGTCTTCCCTTGGAGGTCAAACAACCCAATCTCACATTCCCTTAAGCTCGCTAGTGTCTCCAATAGACACACTTGCGCACGCAGGTTTGACATGCAGTATATTTTTAGTAAGCCACATCTTTGTAAAGATTTAAATGTTACGAGATCACCCATTGCATTGTGATCCATGTCCTCGTTCTCCCTCTCCCGCCATTCCAACAGCATGATTTCCTTCCCACGAGATAAATTCACCATTAAAATTTAACAAAAAACATTTTTATTAATGGATTTTGAAAAAAAATGACTTTGCATAGAAATTGTGATTGTGTAGTGTGCACTACGCAATCCACTTGTGTTAGGTGAGGTGTAGTGTGCACTACGCAATCCACTCGTGCCTACTCGTGTTAGGTGAGGCTCTATGACTTTTCTAAGGACATGCTTTTTCTGGGAACTTGATGTATGAGCATCACTTTGATTTTTACAATACCTTTAAAAATATTATAGAGCAAAAGCTTGATGTGCATTCTTGATAGTAATAGTGTGCACATGATAAAAATGTTCATGAGTTTTTAAATTGAGTATACATTTTATGAAAAGTAATGACTATGCTCAATTCATCAACATGTATTAAGCCTCACCTAACATGTTAGGTGAGGCACTATGCATTATCCTTTGTTCACATGTCTAGTTGTAAATAACATTCGCAGGTCCTATAAAGGCTACCCATGATGGTCCACCATATTTCCCATGACGATCAATCGAAGTACGGAGGTAAAATTACTAAATTTGGTTAAAAAATCCAAAATTTTATGTTTTGATTTGATTTTGGGCTATTTATAGTAAAAATTTAAAATTTTTTCCCAGTTTGTAGAGTTTAAAATCATTTTTTATTATATGAACTAATACCATCTGTTTTGACTGAACTGCTACAGGTCCTAGATGACCTAAAAGTTTTTTTCTGTCACATATAGTGTAGGATTTGGTGTCTGCTGCATACCTTGAACTCACACCTCATCCTCCATTTAAATATAGGATCACTTTTCATCCATGGACTATGGTGTCTAACCACTGTTTACGTCACACACATCATTGTTCTTCTGTGGTTAGGGCCTCCTTTACATGGGTAACCCTAGTTTACAACACCTTATTGTGTTTCTGGTACCCATGCCGCAGTTGTGTTAGGTTTACGGGAGCCTTCGTAGTTGTTTCTCATGACAAAATGAACCTCATTTTGAATATTTTTCCAAACTACACTCGATTATAAGGCTCCCCACCCTTATGGAGTTTTCTTTAAGCCCTGGTATGACTCCTTAAAATTGACTGGATTTTCGAGTTCACTTGTTTGTTCAGACTCGTTAAGGTAAATTGAACAATCATCCACATCGGTGGTATTTTATCACTTTTTCAGACAATGTGGATTATTTACAAAAAAGGAGCACTCTATTTTCTTCATAATTTAGAAGATTATCTGCAGGCACAAGGTTATCTCTTTTCCAGACCTGGAGGACTAAACTAACATAAACTAACATAAAAGGAACATTTTCGAGCTTAGTTTTCTCTTTTTCGTGCTCTGGAATTAAACATGAAAAAGATTTCAAGCGTACTTTATGTCTTTGTCATGCTCACTAAACCCTAGAATAAGGCATCGAGTTTACTGTTGTCAGACCCATTCTTGTATAAAAATTTAACTTTCTGGGTGATATTGCATTCCTTCACACTCATTAAACTAAAGCTATGTGCTTCTTTTGAAGGAGCGTCGGTTGGGTGATAATTTACCCCTTTTTCAAACCTTGCCGAGTAAGTACGAAAAAGGTATACCTTAGTTCTTTGGAAGCTAAGAGAGTTTTCCTATGGATTGTTTTATATCTTTTCAAACTCATTAGACTAAATTTATGAAAAAGAACTCCCCTAGAGTCTTGTTTGGAGTTTTCAGACTCTCAAAACAATGAAAGAACCAATGAGCATTTACTAATTAGGGCTCATAAAATCCATGGATCATTGAACTATCAAGCATTATTATCTCCCCTCTTCAAGCTTGTTAAAAATGAAGAAAGACTCGAGTTGAATTTTTTGGACTCGTTAAAATTTAACAAGAAAGGTAAGGAAGAACTTCATTCTTTGGGTTATAAGTCTATTGGAAGCATGCCATCCTTCAACTGATCACTCTTTGAACCTCTTGATACTCATGTCTTAGTTTTTCCATCTCTAAGTTCAGATATCACTTCGATTTATTAGTCCTCCACTTGTCCTTTTTACATGGGGAATCTAATAATGCCTCCTACATGACAGATAATTATAGTTGTACCATCTAAATGTCTAAAGGTTCCTAGGGTCATTTCTGTGTCGTGCTCACTATTAAAGGATCATTACCTCTATATGATTATCTTGATTCCCATCATTTTCATTCCTGAAATCACTGTGTCTACCTTCCCTCATCCAGTCTTCTAGTTACTCTTGTGATCTGTTGAAGGATACATTTCCTTCCTCCTCGCACTACGTCTTTTGATCAGTACCTCTTGAAGAAGAATACCTAGAGTTCCGAAGATGGTACCTTAGGATTCACTTTCCATATTGGTGAACTCATTTTCTTTAGTTCTCAGTTTACTGACCCTCTCATGGATTCCTTCCATGATCGACTTCAGCTTATATATTCACATGGTAGGAATTGTACTAGTTACTATGGATTTGGACAAAAACCTTGGGTTACAATCTCTATAACCTAAGTTGCATGAGATTGTGCTATGTTCTATGACACCTCTTCGAGATATTAAATACTCGTCATTGTATATTGTGGCTTTGCTCCACTATTGTAAAACATGCGTGGTCGTGTTTCCTATACTATATGGTGTAATCGAATATTGTAGAGTTAGTGTTCCACTTTATTGAACATGGCATGCTCATAAATGATTTTGTAAATTATTTTTATGTCTATTTCAGGCACCTCTCTACAGTCTTGGTAACCAATTTTATCCAAGATAAATATATGTAATGTATTTTGGTCACCACTTCCCTCTGACCTCACCCATTAGGGGGCATCAGTTATACTGTGAAATGGCACTTCTCCATCCGAGTACTGACACTGAATGAGTCGGTATGCAAAATGAAATTATGGATAGAAGTTGCCAAAAAACTATAGATGAGATTGAGCTTTGATACATCTCACCCCTTCCAGTATTTCCCATGTTTTTAAATATGCTTAAGGTGTAATTGTGAATGTTGAAATTGCATATTGTGAGTCATTCACGGGTATCCATATAGGCAAGCCATGATTATATGATGACAAAACACATTCGTAGGTTTTCTACATAGGAGTCGTGATCCATTCGTGACTTGCTAGTATACGTACCCGCAATTACATTAATCTAAAATTTTAAAAATAAAAACATGATTAGTTAGGGCTAGTTGGGTTCATAATCATAATGTCCCCAACCTCCCTAACCATATTAAACTTCGAAACTCTCTCTGATCACCAAGTATAAATAGAGGAGAGGGGTAGATGTTGATGGGGCATCTCATAAGAGCAAGGTTATGCTGGAGGAATGCCTTTGGAGTTTTGGAACAAGAGAACTCAGTAACTTGACTAGCAAAGGGGCGCTTGTTTCATATTGAGGTTGCATCAATCCTGTCTTGTTAATAAAGAGTGATTTTCTTCCACATTGTTTGTTGATGTTCTTACTTGTTATGATTTATGGAATTCATTGTCATCTATTTCTATAAAATTATAATATTTTGTTTATATTGATATAACAATTAAGATATATGTATTAGATATCAATCTCTTTTACATGTTATTGATCATCTGGGAGCATCTGGAGCATTTGGAGTGAAGGTTTAAATCTAGGACCAGCCTTCATAAATAAGGTGCATAAGATTTCTACCCTATTTCTCTCTCAAATTTCTAGATAGATGTATGTCTGCAAATTGAATATCTGTATGTTGGCGACCTCGAAACCCTTAGTTCATAAGGTATATCCTCTTGAACAATAGTCATTCACTCAGTAAAAACTTCACACACTATCGAATAAATGTATCATTCTATATATTTCTCTTATTTTTTTTCATCATCTGTTGTTTTGTCCACTTCAACTCCATTGTACAAATCTCTTTCTACAATCAACGATCCATAGATACCCCAAGAAAATGAAGCTTGTTCAAATCAGATCTTCAAGTGTTCATTCTACAAGCTTACACTAACACATCCAGCTCTTGTTTATTTATACTCTTTCTAAATCAAGATATGTTTCTGATAGTTGAATTTCCTTATCGATGAATAATGCCTCCACTTGTTTGCATTTCCTTCAAGTTATGATCTGCGTCGGTGCGCCACTTATTGTAATTCAACTTTGTGGGGTTTGGTACACATATTCCAACTTACATTAGAGGAAATTTGGGGTCTAAAATGGGCCTTATAAGAAAATGCGCCAACAATAAGATCTTGTGAGTTGGAATTCAAGAACCAATAGAATTCCAATAAAATGAGTCAACCATAATGGTTGAATTGACATATTATCATAAAAAAAACTATTTTTTTTGTTCATATTTTTTACATATCTCCCAGTGTTTTTACTCAAATTTTGATCGGGAGAGCTCATTGGATGCATAATTTGATTCCACATCCAAATAGTACCCACACTACATACTTTTGATGGACCCCTCTACCCAAAAAACAAGAAATACCTGAAAACCATGATGATGATGTCATCATCACATGTTTTCAGGTATTTCTTGTTTTTGGGGTAGCGGGGTCCATCAAAAGTATGCACAATGGGTACTAGTTGGATTCAAATTCAAATTCCTCATCCAACGAGCTCTCCTGATCGAAATTTGAGTAAAAACACAGGGAGATATGTTGAAAATACGAACACAAAAAATTGTTTTTTTTCTTTTTCCCTCCAAAATTAATAAATATTATTTTATAATTTTAACTATTATTTTATTATTTTTCTTTAGGAGGCCCATTTTAGACCTCAAAATTCCTCTAATTATTGTGGAACTTTTTCACACACAAGTTCATATCTCAGACTCTTCCTTTTAAGTCTTCATGCNGTCATGGTGGGATATGTGTTGTATCTACACTTCAACATTCTTCCATATGTATATCTTCAAACATGATTTATGTGAGGAATTCTTTGGCTCTTTTGGTATTGGTTTATTCTTTAACATTAATTAAAACATTATGCTCAACAATATCCTTAGACATCAATGAAAATTGATATTTAATCATTTGATCCTTTGTGACATTAATGAAAATTCTTGTTTAATCATTCGATCATTTGACATCAATGGAAATTCATATATAATCATTTGATCTTTTTGTTGCATTAATGAAAATTCTTATTTAATCATTCGATCCTTTGACATCAATGACAATTCATGTTCAAAAATATTTCCCTTTGGAATTGATGTCAACACCATGTTATCATAACACTTATCATCAGCTCCCCTGTAATATTATCTCGACTTCTGTGTAGAAAAGTCCCCCCCTGTGATAATTCCTTGCTTCTTTTCTGTGTTCTTTTGTCTAGATCTATCTTCTAGTTTTTTCATTATCCTTGTATTTTTATTCTACCCTTTTAGGTATTCATATTATTTCATTATCTGATGATTTCATTCTCCCCTTTGACATCAATTGAAAAGGGAATCTCGTATTCAATTACTCCCCCTGGATTTATGCTCATTTCTTCTTGTTTGGATTGCTTCCGGTGTACTAGGCTATAAATAATCCATCTCTACATTAGATACATGGAAATGAACTATTCTTCCTCATGCCTACATCTCAATTAATGTTGTATTTAAGTGATTTTATCTTTAATTTTGTCTATGAGATAAATTTATAACTGCCAATAAATTTTCCTCTATTCGCACATATTCTCATCCTTCCGCATGCATGATAATAGCATCGACTTAGTCCATGGGTTGTGTTCATATTGGGACTTTATTCTGACATCATTCCTTCAAATTTATGGAATGAATTGTACTTTCCTTTTTTGTCCTTTTTTCAATCCATGCATTAAATTTTAATGTTTTCACACTTGATTTGGATTGCACACCTCACGAATTCATCAACCTTGACGTCTATTCAATTTATGTCTAGTCGCATAAAGAAACATTTTCCAATTCTATAATATGGATGTGTGTTTACATGGTTCACCATCTTGATAGATTCTACGTCTATCATGTTCTGAGTCTTCAATCACTATTATTGTAGTTTTTATTATGTAATCACCATGTCTTATTTCTTTTAGAAGTTTAATGACTGTCTTGAAAGTCTTCACTCTATGGTTCAATCATAACTGCAATACTTTGGAAGACTGAAGGTGGAAATTGGAGTTTGGAAAAATTAGATGCAAGATTCCAATTTTATTCCTTGGTATCATCAATCACAGTTTAACCAAGACACTTATGAGAAGTTGTCTCATCTCAGCAATCAGGTTAATTTTTTGGAACAAGGGTAGAAGCATACACTTGATATTTTGAATCGGATTGATGTAGAACTATTTTCTGATACTCCTTCATCCCCTACTTCGGAAATGGTTCCCTCACTGTATACTTATAAACCCGTCGATCTGGCTCCAATGGATTTGGACCTACTCCTTTCAACACTTTCTGCTAGACAAGTTGAAGGATTTCATCTCAAACTACGTTTACGATCCAATTATTTGTCTTCTTCCTTTCTCATTCCATTAGAATTATCCCACCAAAATTCATTGTTTTCTAACAAACATGATACACTTCCAGTGATACCTTGGAACATTTTCTTTTCTTTTTACTTTATTTTTAAGGAGTAGTCTATATGCTAAGATATTTCAAACTTTTTGACAAATTTTTAATCGGAATCCGGTTTATTTGTTTTTCCAAAATCTATGTTTTAAAGGGTATAAATAATTTTTTGGAATGCATAAATGAATTCTGCATCCTTAAAAACCCCAAGGGAACCATTTATGCAAGTTTAACAACTATTGTATGTTTTTTCAAGAATTAATATAAAATTTCTACCATATCATGTAAAAAACAAGCCACAAAAGGAAACCAGAAAAGGTTTAAGACGTATAACATTTAGACTAGTGTTATTTTTAATGCTTTTCCTAGCCCTCATACCATGTCTTCCAATCAGTTCATTCTCTTCAAAATGATATTCCAAAAAACCCTAGGGTCGTTATTTAGTTTTCATTTATTTTTCTATTTAATTGGAAAGCCACCTCTTTTGCTTGCACAAGTGATCTACCTCAAAACCAAGACCCACTTGATTCTCTCTTTCTCTCTTCATATATTTTCTCCACATCCAAACCTCCACCCTCCTTGATCTCATTTGCTCCACATGCTCCAAACTCTATACTTACACTCAATAATCTTCCATTCTAACATATTTTTTTTATTGTTTTATTTTCTGAAACCTTAACACTATTCTCCACACTTACATCTTAAAATTCTATATGAATTGGCATATGGAACTTCCTCTTGTCCCATCCTTTGTATGCATACAATCCATTTCTCAACACACCCACCCTTTCAACAGTATTTCTACTCCATGCATTCTCTTCTATTTATTTTTAATTTATTTTATTTCTAACCTAAATCGATTCATCCCGCTACCCTTTACTTATTCTTTGAACCACTCACTCTCACACCCTCTCTGATCTTAGCTTTACATTATAGCAACCAATGTTGACACCTTCATCATCATTGATCCTCTATTCCAAAGTATGTTCCCCTACACCACAATTCACACAATAGTCACAACAACATTCTTTCTCTACCCACCATCATCCTTTTCATTATCCTCAACCCACATTCGTATTCTCCACTTTTGTGTGGTTTCTTTTCTCATATGCTCATCTTTATTACGGTTCATTTTCACATAGGATTCAACATTATTCGTCAAGGGTTTGGGTTCAATTTTCATCTTCAAAATTCAAGCCAGTCCTTTTGTTTCTACTCGAGTAGTAGTAACACATGAGCTGCAGTTCCTCTTATCTCCCACATTGGCACAATACATTTCTAGAAGCACATGCCATCTGGCTACAAAAGGTCATGTTCACTAGTTCACAAGGATTCTCTTTCACCTTTGGGGATTCTCTATGTCTCCACCCTCATCATATACATGGAAAAATACACTAAGAGGCCAGGTATCTCCACCCTCTTAGTCTTAGCCTTAATCATTGGGAAGTCAGATGTCTCCACCCTCTCAGTCCTTGCAACACCAGCAATCCTTTGTACCAGCATCACTACAACTTATTCACAGCCATTACATTGTGCACTCTTTCATAAATCTCTTAAACTTAAATCGGGAGGTGGAAATCATGGAAACTTTTAATTTAAACTTAGAGGATTGGGATTACTAAGGAATTCATCATCCCACTTATTGTATAGGGTTCCTATTCACACTTGAACCCACTAGTTAGTTAGCTAATTTAATTAGAGTTATAGCTAAATCTATTATTAAATAATGGAAATTCATTTATGAGCTATTTGTGATGTATTTTTATGTAAAGGCCTAGAAAGTCTCCTTCTAAATACAAGTTAGTATTATGATATTCTTATCTGTATTGTTTTCTCTTTTTTATTATGAGCTTCATTGTTGAAATGAATTATCTTGGAGGTGAGGCTCCTCTTCATCTCCTGTATGCAGATACTGGATTGAACTCTTCATGAACTGATATGGTAGTGTACTGAGGAATTTGATTCAATGTAGATGCTTAATCCAAATAAGTAATGATGTTGACCAAGGTCACTAAGACTCAAATTTTTATAAGGGTAAATTAGGAGGAAGATGCATTTTATTATACACCTTATTTGTTTCCTAGGTCCATCAACATCAATGCCACTAAGGAGATGAATCAAAATGGAAATGATGCTAATATTTCCCATGTCTTTTCCACTACCCATTTTTCATTATCGTAGTGCATGTTACCATCACTACACATTGTACGAGCATGTGTGTTGTTAATAGTCAGGCTATGCTTATAGTAGTGATCATGAATAATGTGAATTTGATCATAGGAAGAAGACATAATATATTCACAATGTAACTTATCTATTTTATAATGTTGTCAATAGTGTCATCCCCCCTTCATACAATAGCCATGACCCCTATGATTCCCACTTGTACCAAGCCAGGTGACAAAAATGGCAACTCAAACAAAGTGTTTCCATTTTTAGTTTTCTTCTAAAGTAATTTGCTAAAATTATATAAAATCCAATCATTTTACAGTAAAAGTTGTTATTTTCTCAACAAACTATATAAAATCCTTAGAATTCGAAATATTTTTAGAAAAATACACATAATTTTTTGTTTCCATTTTATGAATTAATAATATTTGTTAATATTTCTACAGTTTAAGATTATTAATGATCCTTAAATGTTCCCTTAATGCTAAATAGTTTAAAAAACTAGGGCCAACATCTTGGGTTACATGTACTTGTGCTCATGTGGAAAATCAATTGATGATGCATGAATGATTGACTATGTGTCTCAAAAGGCCCACCATGGTCATGTGGATGCAAATTTGGATGGCTCTCCATGCATAAAAATTTTGGGTATAGAGAAACAACGATGGATTTAGAAAGAACACTACCTCAGTAGAATAATCATACTTGAAACTATTGAGAACTGCCTTCTTCTTTCTTCTCTTAAGGGTATGTTCTTCATATGAAAGGTTATGCACATAAAACATAAGTTATAAGGAGATTTCTTCCTATAAATAATAACTATCAATATACCATTCCATACTAGCATCGTCTATATCACGTCATACATGTTGGTTGGTGGTATATTCCCCTTCAATGGACATTACAATTTATTTAAATAATTGAAATGCTTTGTCAATATGCTTCATTTCCATGTGGCCATTCCACTAGGGTTTAGGGGCAATGATTTGCAAGCAATGTAGCACATTGAACATTGACAAAAAAAAATCATATAAATATACTCAAACAAAGGATTGTACTTTATCTAAAGGAAAATGGAATTGGTCTAACTAAAATTGGGTGTTCTATCAAAATACATATATGCTTGCAATATCCATAGTCATCAATAAAAAAAGCCCCTAATTTTTCAATCTATGATATAATATCCTTTGTTTTATGTTTGATTTAAACAAGTTTTTTACAACTCACACATTTTTTTGAAAATAAGATCTATAGCCGATTTCTAGAAATTCTAAGGAAACACACAAAAAAAATTCTGAGTGTTGTAGTCTTACGAAAAAATGTGTCCCAATAGATTTTCAAACTAACTTTTCTACTACAATGACCTAATTTGAGAAATTTTTTAATTTTTTTTAATTTTTTTCCCAAAGAATCTAGATTTGCAATTAGTTTTTGGAATTTTCGCTAAAAACGATTAAGCAGTTGACCTAAGCATTTTGAGTCCAAATTTGCAATACATAGGTCTAATTTAAGGAAGTCTAATTTAAGGAACATTAAGCAATATTTTTACTTTGCAAATTCAAGTCCCCATAAATAATATTCCAATAAATTATCACATAAGAAGGACTAAATTTTTTTATTAAACTCTGATAATTACCAAATTCTATGTACCTAATGGACCTTCCTAATTAATGAATTCACATAACATTTGTTCAATGTTAACTAGTTAATCAACCTTATTTAATAGTTTATCTAATTAAATTTATAATTGTTAACCTTCTTAACTATCATGTTTTTTTTCACCCACTAGATCGAGGGGCCATCTGAAAGGGCACACCCTTTGGCACCAAAAACCCGTAGAAATCATCTACCTCAAAAAACAAAGGCCACCCCCATATGATGAGGAATTGAACCAATGACATGTGATATAGAAATGGCTTGGAAACTAGGGCCCAAACTATCGAAGCTCTCGCTATCATGTTATAACTTCTAATATTCCCTACACCCTTATTATACGTCATTATACTATATACATGTACAAAGGTCGACACTTTAGAACAATTGACAATGGTGTACTGGTACGAACAATCTCAATGCCCCAAATTCCATAAGAAAGTTGCACTATTGAACAAGAACTGAGCTTCCTAATTTCCGCAATGTTGGGAGAGATTCCTCTTGAGTTTTCAAATCACACAAAAAAAGTTCCCAATCAACATTGAGATGTGCTTTAAGAGTTTTATGAAAAATCCATGCACCACCTCGAGTGAAGAGAAACCAAACCAATATGCATATGCCTACCCACCTCAAATTCCTTTTCTAGGTCATAGTTTTTTCTCAATGCCATTCTTCTAGATTATTTTACCAATCTCTCAAACCGTCAATAGTGTCTCAATCAACATAACAACATGATAACAATGGCTCACTGCCTAAAAAACCCTAAACAATGCACTTAGAGTAAGAATAGGGAAGAAAAGGGCTTATGGAGTTTGCAAATGCGTAGGTCCATATCCTGGGAATGGATCCATATGAGAAAATTACAAATCAATGAGAAACAAACATGTACATGTCCCTTCAGTGCATGGAGGTTTCTATCAACCACGTATCCACCAAACCATCAAAGTGTTGAAGAATGTAATCTCCTTGGTCAAATGCATCATTAATTGGTTAGTCAGTTGAGTAGTTTATTTGGTCACCTTATCTTTATTAGTGACCCATAGTATTTTCTGGCCCATATTATTGTCCCATGGTATTGTTGTTATGTAGTCCTATATATGTTGCTGCTTAATAATGAGAAGGAAATCAATATGCCCATTGCGTGTGTTCCACCATCTTCCGCTTCTTTTCTTTAATATTTAACATGGTATCAGAGCGTATAGCCTGATCCATTCCTTTTGTCTTGGGTAATACTTTTCTCATAGTGGAAAGCACATACACACAGAGGTTATGATCGAATCCGGAACACATTGAGGAATCGGGTGTATTTTTTATTTTTCTTCTCTCTTGGAGCGCTAACACACCTTGTCTAAATGAAAAGAGTGTTAGTGACCCACTGGCACAACCTACTTGAAGGAAAAATGCATCGATGGTGTACCCTTCCTGAAGAGAAAGTGTGTCAGTGACACACCTTGCATGAAGGAAAAGAGTGTCACCTACATTACTGACACACCTTGTCCAAAGGAAAATTGTGTCAGTGACGCACTTTGTATTAAGGAAAAGAGTGTCAATGACACACCTTGTCCAAAGGAAAAGTGTGTCGAAAACTCTTTAATTACAATATTTTTGATTGACACATCGTTCTGGTGCCCTATGCTAGCTATACAAGGATCATCATCAAGTTAAAGTACCAGATATTCTATAATATCTCCAACTCCTTTTTGAGCGAGAAAATAGTTATAAGAAGATGGCTACTACCAGCACAAGCACCTCAAATTTGAACAAGATATATGGATATGTACTGAATGGTACCAACTATGAGGTTTAGTCTACTAAGATGGAGAAATTTCTCCATCTCAACAAATGCTGGGATATGGTTGAAACTGAGTTCAAATAACTTGATACAAATTATATGGATGCAATGAATAATGCCCAGAAGAAGGCCTTAGAAGCTCGTTGAGACCAAGATCTCATAGCCAAATGGCTGATCCAAACTATCATCAAGGAGTCCATTTTCTTGTGTATATCAGGAGCTGACGACACACAACAAGTTTGGAATCTGCTCACATCCTCCTACAAGGGAACAAACCGATTAAAAACAGTAAGGTTGCAAACTCTTTAAATTCAATTTGAAAGTTTGAAAATGAAGGAAATAGAAACTATATATCGGTTTATGACTAGGGTTTTGGGTATTATGACCCAATTTCAAACCTTTGGCGAACCTCTAGAATGGAAGGTAGTTGTTAAGAATATTCTAAGGTGTCTCAACAATAAATTTTCTATGGTAGTGACCACCATAGAAGAAGAAAACTATTTGTCTCAATAACCCTAGAAGATATGAGTGGATCCCTTCTATCTCATGAAGCTCGACTCAATCAAGAAGAAGAGTTTTTGACCAATTATTTCAGCACCCAAGCTTCCCTCAGCAGAGGTCGAGGAAGAGGAGGATGAGGTAGAGGAAGAAGAGGTCGAGGTTCTCCTCATATAGAGGACATAACTAGTCATGAACATTCATATATCTTAGAGAACTCTCCAAAATATCAAGGTTAGAGGAAAAGAGGAAAGATATGGAGCAATAAGTCCAATATTCAATGTAACTACTGCAAGAAGTATGGGAACTACCAATGAGAATGCATAAAGAAGAAAGTATACCAGAACAGTGGTAGAACTAATGTATCTTAAGAAGAATAAGGCTCGTCATAGGTGGTGTTCCTATCTCGTCAAGCTATTGAAGAACACCGCATATCAGATCTATGGCTACTAGATAGTGGTTGTAGCAATCACATGACAGTTAACAAAGTCACTTTTCCCTAGTTTGGATTCCTCTGTAACAGTCACGAATATCAAGCTAGGAGATGAATTTCTGGTTTTAACAAAAGGAAAAGTTATTGTTCCTGTATTTACAAAGAAAAATGAAAAGAAGTTTATTCATGATGTTTTCTATGTACCACATTTGAATGCAAATTTGAACAATATAAGTCAATTAATTCATAACCAATATGATCTTAGATTTTATGATACATACAGTGCCATTTATGATAAAATCCATAGTAGGATTCTCATATCCAAAGTTGAAATGACTAAGAACATAATATTTCCTCTCAATATCAGAAGTTACAACCTTCCGCAGTATGTGGCCCACATTGTTTCTAGTCCAGATGAGACCTGGTTATGGCCGCTATAGATTCGGTCATATTCCCTTCAAGAGTCTCATTATTCTACACGAACAGTCCATGGTCAAGGGGTTACAAGCTATACATGAAAAATACAACTCTTCTGAGGATTGTATCATTGGGAAACATCAAAGGGACAACTTCCCCACTTCCACATCTCGAGCCAAAGAACATATTGAGATAGTTCATCCAGAACTCTGTGGACCCATACAAACCCAATTCATTGGAGGTATATTTTATTTTCTAAATTTTATTAATGATTTTAAGAGGAAAGTGTGGATTTATTTCCTCGAGAAAAAATCAAAGACCTTCTCCAAGTTCAAATTTCTGTAAGCAACATGGCATCCAGAGACAGTTCACCACTAAATGCACTCCATGACATAATGGATTTGTTGAACGAAAGAACATGACCATCATGGACATGGATTGTAGCATGATGTCACACAAGAAGTTATCAAATGAATATTGGGATGAAGCTCTTGCATGCTCAATCTACGTTCTCAATAGATCACCCACGGTGAGTGTCTAGGACAAGATTCTTGAAGAAGCATGGATTGACAATAAGACTAGTGTTGCACATCTAATCATTTTTTGTTTTGTTTCATTTGCTCATGTATGTGATGAAATTAAAAGAAAGCTGGATAAGAAGAGTGAGCAGTGTATTTTCACTGGCTACAATGAACAACATAAGGCTTACAAGTTGTATAATTCTATCTCCAAAAATATTGTGGTGAGCAGAGATATCAAATTCCTTGAAGAAAAATGTTGGAGTGATCCTTCAGACATACAAAAACAACAAAGTTTAAATCTTTTAGATATACCTATTATACTTCCAAGATTGGAAGTAAAACAACGATAAGAAACATGAGAAGATAGTTTATCTCAAAACCATAAAACCATAAGTTTGAGAGAGTCATATGAGCAAACTTCTATTATTGATGAGAAACTTTAGTATGCTCTATTTTCCTATCATCCCTCATATTTTGATAAAGCAATAAAGGATGCACAGTGGGTACAAGAAATGAATGAAGAAACTAATGCTAATGAGAAAACCCGTACTTGGATCTTGTTGACATCCTTGCAGATAAAACCAACATTGGATTCAAATGGGTCTATAATACCAAAGTAAATGAAAAAGGAGAACTTTAAAAACAGAAGGCAAGGTTGGTTGCCAAAGGATATGCACATGAGTATGGTGTAGATTATGATGAAACCTTTGCTCCTATAGCAAGGATGGATACCATTAGAGCTGTAATTTCCATTGCAACACAAAATCAATGGCATGTTTATCAAATGGACGTGAAATATTCCTTTCTCAATGGTATTCTTGGAGAATAACTTTATTTTGTTGATGTATTTGTAACTTTGGAATGTGTTCAATTGCATATCTTATATTGTATTTCATTGTACCCCGATGTTCCTATCGGGAGAATAATTAATATAATAAATTCATGTAAAGTCATAGAGGTTAACCCTCCATTGTAAGTCGGGGCAATAGTCCCCACATTTGAGGGGTACTAGGGTTATTAGACTCTCCTAATAAGGTTGTCCCTGGTAAGTAATTGTCAAGTGGAAAACTAGTATAAATAGAGAGTGCGACTCTCTATTTGGAACACACACACTTACTCAACTGTATTGCATGAGTGAGAGAGGAGGAGCTCGCACAAGTGAAAGAGAGAAAAACGGTCAGAGATCATCATTGCATTTTTGGGTTTTACTTTTGCTATTGGTGCTCATTCTATCTATGAGGAAGCTACGGGGTTTTCTCCTTTATGGTTTCCCTGAGGAAAACTCTTTGTGTTTATCGTCTCTTGTGATTATTGTTGTGCATGTTATTCTCTTAGATAAGATCCTAGATCATATTGATTAAATGATAAAAATCTAACATGGTATCATAGCTAAACTAAGAACAAGACACTGTGCAGATACAAAAGCTAGGGCTTCTTAATTTTTGAGTCTCTCTCCACAGATCATCAGAAAAAGGAGGCTAGGTGTGACTCTCCATTGAAGGGCGCATCTTTATGTCGAAGCAGATATGATTCTGAGCAATTTCTATTTTTGACCTACCACTGCAGCAGGAAATTAGGGATTTTCACAGAAGAGGAATTTTCGAGTGAGCCCGGCATAGGATTTCTCTCCTCATCAAAATTGAAGTTTAGAGAAAAAGATCAAATTTTTTGGTTGGGTATAACTTCAGGATAGTCAAACCCTAATTTTCCCCAGAACCAGAAAACCAGCACTACAGAAAATTAGCTCCAAATCCAGTTCTGGTATCTCAAATTGGTAAGATCTAAATATTTTGTATTTCCATTTGAGGTTCTCATTTAAATATGTCTTATCACACCAATCTTGATGAAAATATTGAAGGAGATGATAACTTCCGAGCATGGAGGTATAGGATCTCACTAGTTCTTGAAGAAAATGAATTGGACTCCTACATAAGTGGAGAGGTTCCAGTTCTAGAGGGAGATGAGGCTGAGGCCTTACGCAAGAAGAACTTGGTAAAGGCCAAGAGAATTATTATTGATTCTATCAAGGATCACATTATACCACAATTGTCTTCCCTAAAGACACCTAAAGAGATGTTTGATTCCTTAACCAAGATATTTGAAGGAAAGAACATAAATCGGAAGATGACTTTGAGAAACCAGTTGAAGAATGTGAAGATCCAGAATGCAAAGACCATACTATCATACTTTACAATGGTCTCTCAAATCAAAGAACAACTTGAAGCAGTAGAAGAAGAAGAAGAGAATGCAGAAATTGTGATGACCACCTTGAATGGTCTTTCTAGCTCATGGGAATCCTTCATTCAAGGGATTTGTGCTAGAAGAAAGTTAATCACCTTCAATAGGTTGTGGGAGGAATGCTCACAAGAAGAAGCTCGAATAGTAGCTCGAGAAGAAAATATGGGAAATGAATATCAAGCTCTCACAATACAAACCAATAAAATAAGAAGGGACTATCATCATCCCAAAGGTAAGCATTCTCACTAGAAAAATAACCCTAGAAGATCCAACGGAGATCTATCTAAATACAGATGCTTTACATGTGATGAGAGAGGAAACTTTTCCAGATATTGTCCTATAAATAAGGGTGGCTCTCACAAGAAGAAGGACAACAAAAGAAGAAATCATGCTCACACTACAAAGGATGATGAACCTCCTAGAAAGAGAGTCAAATAAGAAAGTGAAGATTCTTCAAGTGATGAAGAGTATGTTTTGATTTTTGCCCTCACTAGAACTGTCACACATGGAAGCAATGATTGTCTCATAGATAGTGGGGATTCCAACTACATGATGGGATTCAAAGAATATTTTATGAAACTATCCAAACATGAATCACCCCACAAAGTGAAACTTGGGGATGACTACCAGTATCCCATAAAAGGTAGTCCTGAATCCTCCTATAAGATAGACTCTGAAAAGTCTATAAATATGAAGGATGTCTTGTTTGTACCAAGAATAAAGAAGAATATCCTCTCCATATCTACATTGGATTCAAAAGGCATGAGGGTTTCATTTATAGATGGCCAAGTCCTTATGTGGCCAAAGGGAAAGACTATAGATGATTCAGTAGTGATTAGAGAGCAAGAGGGAGGCTTATACAAGCTAAAGGGCCAACCAGAACAAGCCTTGGTCCATGAATCAGTAAAACCAATTGAACTATGGCATAGAAGGCTTGCACATGTACACTATAGGGCATTACCACTTGTAAGCAAAGTTGTTTAAGGTCTTCCAGAAATACAGGAAAATCATGAAGATGTTTGCAAAGGATGTGCGAAAGGAAAGAACACAAAGAAGACATTTCCAAGAAGCGAGAACAAGGAAAAAGGAATCCTGGAAATCATCCACTGCGATGTATGTGGACCGATGTCATCCAGTTCATTGAGTGGGTATGTATATTACATTTCTTTCATTGATTATTTTTCTAGGAAGACATGGATATATTTCTTGAAAAGAAAAGATGAAGTATTCATTAAGTTCAAGGAATTCAAATCCTTGATTGGGAACCACTTAGAGAAGAAAATCAAGACCTTTCGATCAGACAATGACAAAGAATTCACATCAGATGAATTCAAGGAACTATGCAGAGAGTCAGGGATTAAGAGGGAGTTGACCACTCCATATAATCCACAACAGAGTGGAGTTGCAGAAAGGAAGAATATAATGATTATGGAAGCAGAAAGGGAAATGCTGCATGATCAAGATATTCTAATGCATCTATGGGCTAAAACTGCTAGGACAGCTGTGTATGTACATAACTGTACTCCGCATAGAGTACTTGAGAACAAGACACAAGAATAAGTCTTCTTCGGCAAGAAACCAGAAGTCATTCCTCTCAGAATATTTGGTTGTCCAGTGTACATACACATTCTAAAAGAAAAGAAGACAAAGTTAGATCCTTCAGGAAAGAAGGGTGTATTTGTGGGATATAGTGAAATATCGAAGGCCTACAGAATATATTTCCCAGGATTCAAGAAGACCAACATTAGCAGGGATGTAACATTTGACGAAGACTAAGCATACAAAAAATCCAGAAAGAGACCTGTTGAAGAACCTGAAGAAACAGAAGCACCCAGGATCTGAGATACAACTATGAACAATGCAACTCCAAAAAAAGATCGAGAAATAGAAGAACCCCAAGAACCTATAGATCCACCCCAGGAGAAGAATCCTTACAAAAGGAAACCTGCATGGGTACAAAAGGATATCCAAGGTGCAGAAAGATATGGGGCTTCAGGAGAAATGCACAGAGAAAGAAAAAGAACTAGGTCATACTCCACTTATGTAGCCCTATTATGTGATATCATTGATAAAGAACCTTCCAACTATGAAGAAGCGATAGAAAAGAAATAATGAAAGGATGTTATGACCGAGGAGTACCAGTCGATCATGAACAATGATGTCTAGGATGTAGTCCCAAGACCAGAAGGGAAGTGTGTTGCAAATTCCAAATGGATCTATAAATCAAACATGGTGTAGATGGAAGCATAGAAAAATATAAAGCAATATTTCTGGCACATGGCTTATGAAGAAACTTTTGCACCTGTAGCCATATACACTTCCATAAGATCAGTACTTGCTTTGGCTACTGTGATGAAATGGAAGATACACCAAATGGATGTCAAGACCACGTTCTTGAATGGTATAGTGGAAAAGGAAGTGTATGTGGAGAAGCCACTTGGATTTGAGAGACATGATAGGGAGACTCATGTGTGTATATTGAAAAAGGCCCTGTATGGTTTGAAACAGGCACCCAGGACATGATACGATAGAATTGATAGCTTCCTGACTAGATTTGGCTTTACCAAGAGTAAAGCGGATTCCAACCTTTACTATAAGGTTGAGGAAGGGAACCAAGTGATACTCCTACTATATGTGGATGACCTATTTGTGACAGGAAAGGATGGGTTGATTGTTGACACAAAGAGGAATATTGCTATCGAGTTCGAAATGAAAGACCTAGGTATGATGCACTAATTTCTAGGCATGGAGGTGTGGGAGAATGCAGATGGAATCACCCTGGGACAATGGAAGTATGCAATAGAGATCCTGAAGAGGTTTAGGATGATGGACTGCAAGGCCATGCCCACACCTATGGTATCGAACCTAAAGTTATTGAGTGATGCTTCATCAGATTCAGTTGATGCTACGATGTATTGTAAGATGATTGGGTCCTTGATGTACCTGAAAAATACGAGAACGGGTATTTTCTTTGTTGTGAACACATTGAGCTAGTTCCCGACGGATCCAAGACATGTTCACCTGATTGTTGCAAAGCATATTCTGAGGTAACTAAAGGGTGCAATTTATTATGGGCTCAAGTATGAGGCAAATAAAAAGATTAACCTGGAGGGTTATGTGGATTCGGATTGGGAAGTCAATGCCATTGATAGGAAGAGCACTTTGGGGTGTTGCTTCAGTATGGGATCAGGTGTGATATCTTGGTTTAGTAGGAAGCAGTTCCGTGTGGCACTGAGTACAGCTGAAGCAGAGTATGCCGCAGCTTGTTCGGCTAGCTGTGAGGCAGTGTGGCTAAGGAAGCTACTATATAATTTGTTTGATCTCCAGTTGGATGCTACTTTTATATATTGCGACAACTAGAGTTCTATGAAGTTGTCATATAATTTGAAGCATATCGAGATCAAATATCACTATATCAGTGATATCGTGCAGAGAGGAGTAGTGAAGCTCTAGTATGTTACACCGAACAAGCAGATAGCTGATGTGTTGACCAAGCCATGAGCAGAGTGAAGTTTGAGTAATTTAGGGAGAAGCTTGGTGTTCTCTAAATCAAGGTTCCTTCCAAGGGGAAGTGATGAGTCCGAGAGCCTTTTCGACATGGTGGCAGGATGGGCCTCCCATGTTCGGATGTAAGTGCTAAGCCTTTTTGACATGGTGGCAGGCTGGGCCACCCATGGTCGGATGTAAGCGCTGAGCCTTTCTAACATGGTGGCAGGTTAGGCCTCCCATGGTCAAATGTAAGTGCTGAGCCTTTCTGACATGGTGGCAGGTTGGGCCGCCCATGGTCATATGTAAGTGTAGATCCTTTCTGACATGATGGCAGGCTAGGGCTCCCATGTTCAGATGTAAGTGCTGAGCCTTTCTGACATGGTGGCAGGTTGGGCCTCCCATGGTCAAATGTAAGTGCTAAGCCTTTCTGACATGGTGGCAGGCTAGGCCTCCCATGGTCAGATGTAAGTGCTGAGTCTTTCTGACATGGTGGCAGGCTAGGTCTCCCATGGTCAGATGTAAGTGCAAGGCCTTTTAGAGATGGTGGCAGGCTAGGCCTCTCATTGTCGAATGTAAGTGCTGAGAGTTTCTGACATGGTGGCAGGATGGACCTCCCATGGTATGATGTAAGTGTAGAGCCTTTCCGACATGGTGGTAGGCTAGGCCTCCCATGGTCGGATGTAAGTACTGGGCCGTTCTAACATGGTGGCAGGTTAGGCCTCCCATGTTTAGATGTAAGTGCTAGGCCCTTCTGACATGGTGGCCGACTAGGCTTCCCATGGTCAGATGTAAGAGCTGGGCCTTTCTGACATGGTGGTAGGATGGGCCTTGCATATTCAGATGTAAGCGTTGGGCCTTTTCGACATCGTGGCAAGCTCAGCCTCCCATGGTTGTATATAAATGCTGAGACCTGCAACTAGCATGAAAAAGCGTTGGCTCTGTAGAACTTCCTATAACGAGTAGAATTCAGAGATAGCACCATTTGCTCGAGATAGCGGGAGTAATGATGATGATGATGATCCAGCTTTGATGATGATCTAGCTTTAATGATGATCGAGTGATGAAGACTTGTGCTGATCAACTGTATCAAGAGAATACCTTCCTAGTTAAGAGGGAGTATTGATGTATTTGTAACTTCGGAATGTATTCACTTGTATATCTTATATTGTATTTCATTGTACCCTGATGTTCCTATTAGTAGAATCATTAATATAATAAATTCATGTAAAGTCATAGAGGTTAACCCTTTGTTGTAAGTCGGGGAAATAGTCTCCACATTTGAGGGGTACTAGGGTTATTAGACTCTCCTAGTGAGGTCGGCCCTAGTAAGTAATTGTCAAGCGGAAAACTAGTATAAATAGAGATTGAGACTCTCTATTTGGAACACACACACTCACTCAACTGTAGCGCATGAGTGAGAGAGGAGGAACTCGCACAAGTGAGAGAGAGAACAACTGTCGGAGATCATTTTTGTGTTTTTGGGTTTTACTTTTTCTATTGGTGCTCATTCTATCTCTGATAAAGTTGTGGGGTTTTCTCCTTTATGGTTTCCCCAAGGAAAACTCTTTGTGTCTCTTGTCTCTTGTGATTATTGCTATGCATGTTATTCTCTCAGATAAGATCCTAGATCATATTGATTAAATGATAAAAATATAACATATGTAGACCATCCACATGGATATATTGTAAAAGGTCATGAAGACAGAGTGTTAAGCTGAAAAATGCCTTATATGGTCTAAAACAAGCTCCACGAGCTTGGTATAGCAGAATCACAGAGTCTTCACTCAGTAAATCCATGTCATAGTGCCTCTGTTCATGGGATATTAAGGAATACCCCTAATTTCACTAGATATTGGTAATTACCTACAAAAATCCTATTGTTGAGCCCCACTCCCAATACATATTTCTAATTTTAAAAACCTTATTTTCATAATATATTCATTATTTTTACAAGAACCCCCTTTTTATATCCCCGAATACCTATAAACCCCTTATACGCTACTCCTCACCCCCTAATACCTACAATATATTGACCTTTTTCACAATTAAAAACCCCCTTTGTGAATGAACCTGATAAGATATTACTCAACAAGGTGAATACCCCGTGAGCAGAATTGACTCCTACCTCATCAACAATGGGTTTAGCATAAGCAACAATGAGCCCACTTTGTATGTAAAACATATCAACAAGGTAAAATGTTGATTATATGTCTTTATGTTGATGACATGATTTACACTGGTAATTTGATGCTTGAAGAATTCAAGACAATCATGAAAAAGGAATTTGAAATGACTCATCTAGGATTGACGAAGTACTTCCTTGGAATGGAAGTTACTCAAACTGATCAAGGTATTTTCATTTGTCAGCATAAGTATGCTACTGATATTTTGCAGAGATTTAGAATGGATAAATGTAAACCGATAGAAACCCCCATTGCTCTAGGAACAAAGTTAACAAAAACTGATGATGACCCAACAGTAAATGCTACACTATATAAAAGAATGGTAGGAAGTTTAATGTATTTAACTGCAACTAGAGCTGATTTGATGTATGTTGTCAGTCTTATTTCTAGATTTATGGAGTCTCCCAAAGACTCTCACTCGAAAGTTGGAAAAATAATTCTGAGATATGTTGCAGAAACACTTGGATATAGCCTCACGTACACTCATACACTAGACAATGCTCTCACTATGATTTTGCAGGAAGTATTGATGATAGGAAAAGCACATCTGGTTATACTTTCCATTTGGGTACAAATCTAATATCTAGGCATCTCACAAACAACCCATTTTCAGCATGTCTTCTACAAAAGCAATATATGTAGAAACCACCACAACAACTTGCCATGCAGTTTGGATAAGAACACTTTTAAAGGATATGGGACACATTGAAAAAGATCCAACTTCTATTTTATGTGTAAATAGCTTTGCAATACAGTGGTCCAAACATAATGTATTTCATAGAAAAAATAAACACATTGACACTCGCTAACATTTCATTTGTGAGTTAGTCAATGATGGAAAAATTTCTTTATTGTTTTGTGGATATTGATCTTCACCAAACCTTTGGGAACAACTGCATTTGAATATGAGAGAGAGCACTTAAGCATTGATAGTGCTAAATATGTTCTACCCTTTGAGCTTAAAGGTGTGTGTTGAAGAATGTAATCTCTGTAGTCAAATGCATCATTAATTGGTTAGGTAGTTGAGTAGTTGATTTGGTCACCTTACCTTGACTAGTCACCCATCTTATTTTCTTGCCCATAGTATTGACCCATGGTATTGTTGTTATCTAGTCCTATATATGTTGATGCTTAATAATGAGAAGACAAGCTTAATAATAGTTCCACCATCTTTTCTTTAATCTTTAACAAAAAAAACCTCGCCACCCCATAAGTGCTGATATCACAGCATCAACGTCTACGTTCATCAATGAGAACCAATAAAAACTTCGATAAACAATTTTAAAAATAAAGAAAAAAAAGCTACCCTAGGCTAAGTTCCATTTATGAAACCAGCTATTTCATGCTAAGTTCCATACATGGAATTTATGCCGACCAACCAATGCAAATGTCGGTTACGATATTCCGTGTCAAAGCAGTAAGGAAAGGAGTTGAATGTTGAATAATAGCTTCATTCTAAATGTTAAAAAGGGTCTCTTTGCAAAGGCGGAAAGGAAATCATCATAATGGGTTTGGTTGAGACAAATGCAATCTGTCAATCTATGTCTATGTCTGTGGGAGGAAACAAGTTTAGAGCCCACCATAAACACTATTTTGTC
>LPNX010314392.1:390823-431040 GCA_001517045.1 Pseudotsuga menziesii
AGGCGATGCCATTTTAACCTAAAATACTCTCTACATTGAATTGAGGTATTATATATAGGCGAGGTATGTTTACCAAGTTCCTCACATTAATGTCACGTTGAGTTGCAAGGCCTATAGAGCCTGAGTACAATTATTAGATAATGGAGCTGGCCTCGCCAGAGTCTGAACGAGAAGAGAGAGAGCACCGCCTGTTATCTGAAAAGTGCAATGAATAATCCATCATCTAACATAACATAATTGGAGTGGAGATCAAGAGGAGGTGCTCTCTCTCTTCACGTTCAGGCGCTTCTAGCGATCATTATATACACGATGGCGTTCTTCCTTCATGTCTGCCTGGTAAACTTCTATCATTTTACAATTATATATATTATGCCCTTTTATAACATTTAGCAATTTTTTGTTGACTAAGTCAGTAGCTTGCTGGGAAGTTGGTGCACACATTCTGAACGACGCCAAGAAAATTTGCGGATACGTTTAGCTAGAAGTTTGCGATGTTCATATGCATGTCATTTCCATTCATCTGTGTGGAAATCCATTCACCATTATTAAAATATCACATTTCTTATGTTGGGTTATTTTAAATATGTCAGTCCTCATAGGACAAACAAAGCGATGTGAATACTGATCTTTATATTACAGAATTTAAATGCACTGCCTTCTTGACTTTTAAATTACATTAAAGTTGTAAAGTTGTGTAATTATTGAGGTTATAAGTCCTACTTGATCGGTCGTAAACGTAAGATGTAAATATGTATATGAACACTATTTTTTCATTGAGATTTGAATTTGTATAATTGAACCATGTTTGCCACCCAATTTCTTTATGTTTATGAATAATTTATGAAAGAGTAACAGGGATCTAACAAAAGCCATCAATTTTTACAATCCACAAAAATATGGGTTATAAATTTTTGTGAGAATACAAATATATTTTATCTATTTATAATAATATTAGTAGATTGGATGTAGCTTGAGTGGTTGGGAGGAATGATTGTTATCCTCTCCACCCATGTTACAATTTTTGTAAGAGACATGATCCTTTTGTTGAACCCCTATGTAATGAATTGTCTAATGACCATATCCACATGTTCTTTTATTGTCTCCAGCTAAAATATATTGGGAAAAAAAACCTCCAATCTATCTTTAGCCTCCAATTTCTAGAGAAAATCTAGTGAAGTCACTATTTCCCCCCAATTTTCTGTAATGGAGGCTCCCAAGTGTTTTTTTTTCCTCCATTTTCCTTGTAATTTAGGCATATGGTTGCATTTTAGTGTATTTTTAGTCAATTTCATGTAATAAGTTCTTTCATCCCTTGAGAAAAACACCATTTTTTTTCTATATAAAGGTTACAGTGATTCATGGTTCACCCACATTGGATTGTGCTTGCACAGTGAAGGTTCTAGTTGATGCAATTCCACTTTTCATTTTTAGATTTCTCAACATTTTAATCTTTGCATAACATTAACGTCCCCATTTCCCAAAGAAGTCTTGAAGAGGCATGTTGTACATGCAACTTATAAGAGAATACAAAAACACATCATGTTTTTCATCCAATTATTAACATGGTATGCACTTTTTTATCAAACTTTTATGCTTTTATCCACACTTACAATAGATTATTATATTGTAGATTTACATTTTATCGTGCTTTTTTAGACCTCTTGAATTCAAGGGAACTCTTATTCTTAGGGCTCATAAGGTGTTATTAGGGTTTTATTCTATCCTAGGATTATTGGTTCTATGAAAGTGTTATAGAGCTCAAAATATATGATCTATTTTATGCCTTGTCATGTTTAAACTATCCATTAAAAATTATATGTTGTTAGTGGATGCTACTCTTCATGGAGGGACGCCACATAGTTTTTATATATTCAAACTGAATTTAACCAAGTTGTTTAAAATGTGATTTTATTACGATCTTGATCTGCAATTATTATTGGATCTATGGCATTAATGAGAGTATGTATGTTCATATTTTATGTTTTTTATTATTGATGTTTGTAATATAGATGAATGCACACTAATAATAATTGCGGTGGTAAAATGGAATAGTCATTATTTTGGATGTCTTCTTTTAGAGTTGTCCAAAGCATAATGGTAGGTTCTTTTATCTGCATTGAGAAGTTTTGTGACTCGTATATTTTTTATTCATATTGCAAAGTTCATCAATTTTATTTGTGACCTAAATTTGTTGGGTTCGATACTTGTTTTACGATATTTAGTTTTTTGTAAGGTTCATTAAGAAGTAAAACATTTTTTGGTGAGTTGTTCTGATGTGTAATTGCTATCTTCATCCATAAATGGATCTATTTATGTATGATAAATATATCATTTAGTTGGAACATGATACTTCATTTCCATCATGATTGCATATAATAAGTACTTGATGCATGTTTGACCTGAGATGTAGATATTATGGTATTTGATATCTAGTCTTTCACATTCAATGAAGGCCATTGAAACAATTTTACCACAAGTTGCATGCTTTCAAAAATTTCAAGGACATGGATATAAACACCTCCTTAGTTTATCTGAGAAAAAGTAGACTTTAACAAAGTAGTTCTAGTGATATGTGTGATGATGCATTAACATGCTTTCTATTGTTTTTAATGTATGTTCTTATTTCTAATAACCAATGCAATTTTCTTACTAACTCTAAATTTTTTAAATCAAATGACATAATTCATATTTTGATTGCCAACAAAAGAAAGGAAAAAGTGTCATTCATATCTATAAAGAGATAAGAAAGTTATTTTTTTCTTAAAAGGCAACTTAAAAATGAGATATTTGCAAAATAAGTTATTTGGTAATTCATACACTATATTAAAGTTGCAGGTCTTGAAAATACTCCACGTTGTAATAACGGTTCATTGGTTCCATAATCACTCCATAGTGTAAAGTGATTAATTCTATCACTTTGTCAGTATGTCGATATTTGGGCCCCCATATGTCTGTTGAACCATTAAGGGACGAGATAAAAAGTAAAGTCCCCACTTTCCCTAATCTAGTTAGTGTAGGTGTGCTTCACCAATAGCTTCAGTTGTGAGTGACCCAATACTACTTTTAAAATGTATAAATAAATCCCTCCTCTCCTCATTCATGCAATTTGTTCAATTGAGGGTCTAGGAGTTGAGAGATTGGAGATCTCATATATGTTATTCTATTACACTACCTTAGTAATCTACATAATCAAAAGTTGAGTCTTCCTAGCAAAATATTCACCAATACATTACACGATTTTATAATTTGATGAAAGATTTGCCAAGGTTTTACAATATTTTATAATTCAGTATATTATTCACCAAGATTTTACAATATGTTATAGTTTAGTGAAATATTCGCTCATATTTTACAAGATTCTATAACATAATGAAAGACTAGAAAAAAATTTATATGTACATATTCTATTATTGATAAAATAGACTTCAATTTTTCCTATATATTAGGTAGATTCACCCATTTATTATACATATAATTTTCGAGGGTGTTTCTAAAATTATCTCTCATCTGCTATATCATGTATAGTAGTAGTAAGATACATAAGACTATCAACAAGTTTTTTATGTAGTGTGGAATTAACTGTTGATTCCACATCTTCCTTGTGTAACTTAGCACCAAATGCAATAGGAGCGTTTGATGGTTTACACTTCCACTTTAAGTTTTTATAAAAAGTAATAGGAATACTTTTCTTAACTAATAAAAATACCATATTGTTCCACTTTAATGCCAAAGAAATACCTTGTTAATCCAAGATTTGTCATTTCAAACTCATTTTTCATTGTTGATTTAAATTCATTTAACAACATGTTCTTAGTATAGATCATGGCATCAACATAAAGACATAAAATAAGAATATTACCTTGTTAGTTTCCCTCGATATACAAACTAGGCTCATTGTTGTTGTTGTAACCATCATTGAGTAGATAATGATCAGTGATGTCATTCAAATCTCTTGGAACTTGCTTCAAGTCATACAAGGTTTTATTTAATTTGTACACTTTTTTCCCTTGTCCTTCGACTTCAAATCCAAGTGGTGGATGCACATAAACTTCTTCATTTAACACGCTATTGAGGAATGTGTACTTCAAGTGATACCTTGGAACATCTTCTTTTATTTTTATTTTATTTTTAACGAGAAGTCTATTTGTTAGATGTTTTGGACTTTTCGGAAAATTTTTAACTGAAATCTTTTTTTTCTAAAATCTAAATTCCAAAATGTCTAAATAATTTTTTCCAATTCATAAATGGATTCATCATCCTCAAATACCCCAAGAGCACCAATATTATGCAAGTTTAATAACTATCATATGTTTTTTCAAAAATTAATCTAAAATTTCTACCCTATTATGTAAAAAACAAGGCAAAAAAGGAAAAATCGAAAAAGGTTTAAAATGTCTAACATTTATACTAGTGTTATTTCTAAAAATTTTCCTAACCATCCAACCATGCCTTCCAATCTGTTCATTACCCTTAGAATGAGATTCCAAAAATCCTAGGGTCGTTATTTCTTTTTTCATTTATTTTGTTTTGTATTGGTGATCCACCTCTCCTCCTTGCACAAGTGATCCACCTCAAAACCAAGACCCACTTGATTCTCTCTTTCTCTCTTCATAGATTTTCTCCACATCAAATCTTACATCCTCTCTGATCTCATTTTCTCCACTTGCTCCAACCTCCATATATTCTTTTTATTATTTTGTTTTATGAAACCCTAACACTCTTATCCACACTACCATCTTACCCTTCCATTCAAATTGGCATATGGAACTTTCTATTGGTCTCTCCTTTGTATGTATACATTCCATTTCTCAACTCGCCCACCCTCTCAACAGAAACCCTAGTCCATGCCTTCCCCTCAATTTATTTCTAACCTAAATTGGCTTACCCTACTACCCTTTACTTATTCTTTGTGCTCACTCTCACACCAACTCTGATCTTGGGTTTCCATTACAAAAACCACATGTTGACACCTTCATCCTCACTAATCCTTTGATATTTTGTATTTTTCCCTACATGACAATTCACACAACTGTCACAATAACATCTCAGCTCTAGCCACCATCCTCCTTTGCATTATCCTCAACCTACACCTCTCTTCTCCACTTTGGTGTGGTTTCTTTGCTTAGATGCTCATATTTATTATGGTTCATTTTCACATAGGATTCAGTAGTATACCTCATTGGTTTTGGTTTAGTTTCCATCTTCAACATTCAAGCAAGTATTTTTGTTTCCACTCTAGTAGTAACACATCAGCTCCCTTTCCACTTAGCTCCCACATTGGCACAACACATTTCTAGAATCACATGCCATTCGGATACAAAAGGTCATCTTCATTGGTTCACAAGGATTGTCTTTCACTTTGGGGGCTCTCGATGTCTCCACCCTCCTCATATACATGGCACAATACTCTAAGAGGCCAGGTATATCAACCCTATCAGTCTTATCCTTACTCACTGGGAAACCAGGTGTCTCCACCCTCCCACTTATTGTACCACCGACAATATTTTGTACCAACATCACTATAACTTATTCATAACCAGTGTAGTTTTCACTACTCCACAATGATCTTAAACTTAAATCGAGAGGTGGAAAGCATGGACGTTTTGTATCTTAGAGGTACTTCTACATTTATTATTGCTAGGATGTAGAGGTTTGAGTAAATGTCTCACTTAAGTGACTTTATAAAGTGTATTTATAAAGTGATTTTATAAAGTCAAGTTAGGGTCTTTTATTATTTTGGGGTAAGGTGAAGTGACTTTATCGTATGTGAGTGACTTAAGTTACTTAAGTCATGTCAATGAGGGAATAATTCACATCCATTGATCTTGTCATCCAATATTTGATCGTGACCATAGAATATGAAGGGATAGGGAATTTACCCTAAATGAGATCATAAAATACAATATTGAGGAGACAAATGTGATGATTTACAAGAGAGAAATAGAGTTTAAGCATAGAAGAATAGAGGCGGGGAAACAAGGAGGATTGACATGCATCCCAAGGAGAAGGGAATGCATATCAAGGAAGGACAATAGCATTTAAGAGAAGATTCATATAGAAAGAGAGAGATGGTCATACTATAGTTAATAAATGCTTGTATAACACTAAATGAGAAGGTCAAACAATAAGTATAAGGCACTAAAATTGAGGCACTCCTTTGGATTTTATTTGACTTGGTGTTTTCTTCTAGTATTCTACACATCTTGTACTTATGTTGTCCACAATTTCCCAGGAGCAATTTGTTTTCATAGAGTTCACAGTGTGCAGGTCATACTGTTGAAATCTAGGCAAAGAGTCTTGTAGGTCCTATTGTTGAAATATTGAAATAGATTTGAAGGAAAAAATATCTGCCTATTTTGCGTGGTATTTGGTGCAAATTCAAAGGAGGACTGTAGGCATAGTGTCTGAGATAAGTATTGTGTTTTTTGTTGAAATAACTTGCCATTGTATACTAAGAAAATATTTTTCATGCGATTTCAATAAAATATCTCTCTCATGGCTAGTTTTCCCAATGTGGGTTTTTCCATGGGCATTTCCAAAAAGATCATGTGTCATATGAATGTGTGAATTTTGTCTATATGGTTCATTTACTTCTATTTCTATATTTCATATTTACTTAGAATTTGTATTTATGCATGTAATGTGCATTATCATGTGTTTGAGTTTAATATATTAATGTAGAAGCATTATTGGTGGTATAAATTAGTGTGTTCCTATTGTTTGATGACAGTACTAGCTGAGTTTGCTAGCTAAATTGTTGGTGTTTTGACAATGTTTTAATTGGAGGAAAGGAGGATCCTCACCTCCAAGATAAGTTAACTAAACAATGGAGCTCCGAATAAATAAGATAAAATAATACACATAAAAATATATGAATAATTTTTTGTATTTAGAAAGAGTCTTAGTAGGAATTTATATATAATTACATCAAATAGAGCTCATAAATGAGGCTCCATTATTTAATAATATATCTAGATAAATCTAACTAAATTATCTAACTAACTAGGGTGTTCAAGTGTTAACATGAAATCCATGCAATAAGTGGGATTACTAATCCCTTAGTCATCCCACTCCAACCCATCTAACTTTGTTATCCTCTATATTAGCATAGACACTTTCTTGTCCTTTGTATCTAAAGCATCAAAAGCTCATTTATGCATCTCTCTAATCCTTTGTGTCATTCTACACTCAATATTCACTTCTCTCATCCTTTATGAGGAACTTTTACTTGCTCCAAATATTTCTCATCTCTACATACCATCATCTATAAGTAACTTTTGCATGCTTTTCATAACACATCTTCTATTCACATTGAAATATTTTCACCATTTCAAATTTTATGCTTCTTAAATTTTCAACTCATCATCAAGTCATCCTACTAGTCCAACTCCTCATGTAGTATTTATTCTTCCATCTTAGCATGGCTCAGAACCATACCCATTTTTACCACCAACATATTTTGTTCAAATGGGGGTTGTGACAATAAATATCCCAAATAATCCCTTTGATACTCTAAGGATTTTGTTAAATATTGGTGGCATTCAATTGTAACTCCAATTTGTAACCTTCCACAATCCCTTTGACCCCAAAATTGATTGTCCACATCACGTCATGGTCATAGGTATTCAGAAATATACTAATAATTTAAGGGGAAAAAAGTAACTCCATAACTTGAGAATGAAATTAAGAGAATGAATAAGAATATCTTTGAAGAGGAAACCTACGTTTACATTATATCAAATGCACACTATGAGATTATTTATAAAAATAGTTCTCATTGGTATATATATGAGACAAAGGTAAAATTACAAATAAGGTTCTAACTAACCAATAAAGACAACAATAATATAATAATATGAATGCATTGCCACAATACCTAGGGATTAACATGTCGCTCTTCTTAAAACAATTGTTGTCCTCAATAATAAATTAATATTCTTCTGTGTGCTGAAATAATTTTTCCATGTAACCTCTTATATTCGTAGGTTCTTCCACTGGATGAGGAACTTAATAATTGCTTAATTTGATAGTTGATTGGTCTATGTTCAATGATTGTTTTAGGTTCTTGCAATCTTTTCCCTTCTTCATTAATCTGTGGTAAAATAGTTTGAACTAGGAATTATCACCTATTATGTGGAATATGGAAGATTGGATGAACATGTGAAGATGGAAGAAAATCTAATTTATACGCCACACTTCCAATCTTACGCAACCTCTTATAGGGACCATATTCCTTGGGTGCTCATTTTTTTTCTTTCTCTTCTTACTTGAGGTACATTTGTTTGTATGGTTGTAGCCTAAAAAATACCCAATCTCCCAATTCAAATCCCATTTCACTATGATGTTTATATAATTGTTACTTGATCCCATTTTGTGCTATAACCAAGTCGTGTTTAAATATTTGGAGAAACTCTTATTAGTGGTCTATGTCATCCTCCACTTCTTGAACAATAAGTTTTCCTTTCAAGGGTGATGTGGTGAATGGAGGATGATAGCCATAAAGTGTGATAAATGGGGACGTTTTTGATGAAGTATGAAAGGATGTGTTGTAAAACCATTCTTAAAAGGGAAACCAATTGAAACATTGTGTTTTTTTATTAGATGCAAAGAAATAATGATACCCTTATTGACATTTATTAACATGACCAATTTTCACATAATATTGATGATGGAAAGAGGAGATATGAGCCAATTGAGTACCTAGACAAGAAAATATCTTAGTCCAAAATTTACTAATCAAAATTGGAGCTTTATCACTCACAACAATATTGAGTATTTCATGCAGCTTTTGAATTTTTTCCAAAATTGTTACAATTATGGTACTTGCTTTAAAATAATGATAACAATAACATAAATGGACATATTTTATGAATTGATACATCACTACCATGATGCAATTATTTCCTTGAAACATTGGTAGACCTATTATAGAATCCATTGAGATCTCTTCACAACACTGGATTGGTATGGATAATGGTTAAATATAATTCCTAGGATTTTGATTGTCTCTCCCATATTTTATTTGGAAAACCTGACATTTTTCCAAAAAAAATGAATGTTAATTTTAATACCTTTCCAAAAATATGATTATTTATCATGTGTAAGTTATCAAGAACTGTAAATGGCCTTTTATACACAAAGTATGCAATTTAAAAATACCTTTGATTTGAATTGGGAATTATTACATAAATATTTATAACCTTGAAACCATAGTGAATCATTTTGACATATAAATTTAGCTAATGCACTAATGTCCTCTTGTAGTTGTTGAATTATCTTGCATTCCTTACGATCCTACTTCCATTACGTCCTTGTTTCTTCTAGTTAACAAATTTCTAGAATGAAAATAACACAATCTAAGCCCTTTGTGTCTTCTTGTTTCCTTCAAAGTGCATCTTCCATAACATTTTCTTTTATTTTCTTGTAGATAGCTTCAAAGTCATAGCATAGAATCTATTTTAACATTTTGTGTTGCAAGAATTACTTAATACTATCATTATCTATTCTTATCTTGAAGTGTCTTCCTACTAGGTAAGGGCATATGTTTTTTATTACATGTAGTGTGGCCAACATTTGTCTTTCATGAATTTGTTTAAGTTTTTTCCTTGAAATTGGTAGCTTTGAAAGGAAAGTGATATTATTTATTACATTACAACTGTGCCAATTCCATGCATTGAGTAATGACACTCCATAATAAAGGTTTTTTTAAAGATAGGCATGGATTGCTTCAAAAGATTTGGGTTCGTCTTGAATAAAAGGAAATGGATTTTTTTCAATCAAGTTTATAGAGATGAAACTATTTTACCATAATTCTTAAAAATATTTCAATATTAGACTATTGCTACTAAAATCTTCTAATATTTTTAAAGGTTTTGGGAATCGACAGTTCCATCATATCTTTAATTTTCTTAGGGTTTACTTTGGCACCTTCATGAGATAGAATATGCCCCAAATATTCCACTTATTGAACCCCAAAGGCATACCTAAAATTATTTCCTTGTAGTTTTTTCTCCCAATATTTTTAAAACCATGTCAACAGATTGTACATGCTTTTTATAGGATTTGTTATATATTAGTATGGAATTAAAAAATAATAACACAAATTTTGAAAGGGTTTAAAAATATAATTATTCATGGTTTGAAATGTGGAGGGTGTGTGTGAGAATTTAATTCACAATGAGATTTTGGAGCAAGAGCAATATTCACACTCAAATTATTTGACAAAATGTGCAAGAGAACAACAAAAGAGACAAAAAATAGTTGGAATAGCACATGTGAATGGTGCTAATAAATTATCATATTATTATTATTATCTTGTAGATGTTATAGTACACATTTATAATACATTGGACAAAATTCATGAGGCTTTGGAAGCCAATTCGATTTGTACATGTGTCACGATGAGATTTGACCGCAATCCCCCCTAGGTGGACCAATGGTTCTCCAACTCAGCCAAAACAGTCACGAACCAAGGTATGAACATTGGTGAAGTGTGATGGGACATTAAAGACTCCACGACATGTGTGGGTGAGAATATAGAAGTGAGTGGGAGGATCAAGGTGGCAATAAATGCTCCTAGGAGAGCCAAAATAGGAAAAATACACTAATAGTGCCCCTAGTCAAACTTGGATCCTCCAAATCAAGGAGGTAGAACCATAAGACATTAATTAAGGCGCACATGGGCTAGATTTACCAAACTAGAGCGTTATTGTAGGTGTGAACAAACCAAAATAACCAAATATATTAGAGAGTCAACTCTCCTAAGTCTAAACCATAGGATATCATTGCATAAAAGAAAATAAAGTTATCCTAAGGTCAAAACTATGCACTAAAGATGTATTACTACTCCGAAACCCCCCCTTAATCTATACTTAGTACAATTTAATCAAAATATTTATCAAGGCCTTGGAAACTAAGGCACAAGTCACCTTTTACAACAATGTTTATTAATCCATGTAACCGAGGTAAGGAGGAAAACCTCATGGGACAAAACCTCCCCTAAAAAATGGACATGATAGAGATAGAAAGGTCTTCAGCAGGTCCTCTTCTTCACTTGAATGAGCTGAAAGAACAACTTCTTGGTGATGGACCTAGTGAAGATGTTGTGGATTCCAAGATCATGCATCAATGCATCAAAGTGTTGTAAACAAAGATCATGTGGAGAGGCCCTTTGATAGTAATCATTTGATGGTGGAGGGGAATCATAAGAATGTATTTTTATTCAAGAATAATCCAATCTAATAGAATAATAAACCATATAAAATATATCTCTGCAAACTCTTTCCCAAATAACATCAAATGATTCAACAAAATCTGCATTATGTGTAGCTGCCATATCATGAATAAAACCATGAATATTTCTCCTAATTTAATGAATCACATTCATAAATATGTAAAAAATCTCATGAGGCTCTGAAATATCAGAATATATGTCAAACACAAAATAAAATATCAGAGGTATGGTGTCTCCATGAGTGAATGGATCCATGGGAAAAGAAGAGTGAGCAACTAGATCACAATTGCAATTGAGCGAACCTTGAAGGTATTGAGACTTAAGATTTGAACCATGGGTGGTGAAAGCAATTCGAGACATATGGAAAAGTAGTCCCATGAAGGAAAACTATATGTCTGTTCAACCAATGAAATACATCTAGGAAATAGCAACAACATATACAAGAGACATACCATTGGAAACTAGGCAATTTTCTGAATTTTGAACTAGTGAACTTGAGGGTTGTTGGGTCTTTTGGTCATGAAATAGTTGGGAAAATGAGTCAATTACTGTCATAGTTTGTATATCACCCGGTATATCATATTCAAAATCAGAAATGGATATATCTGATTGGATTGGGAAAGGGATTTCATAAGGAACATCAAAAGCTAGTGAAAATGACTAGTTTTGGGAGGAAGCTTTGATGAACTAACTGAGATTTTTTTCAAGGAAGGGATGGAGGTTTCAGGTTTTGATATATCAGAAGGTGAATCAGAAACAGATATATGAGAAACAAAGAAAACAGAAATGGGTTTTACCCATGCACCCAATGCATTCTCAGCCTTACCATTTCCTTCCTTGCACTCCCATCTTTTGCAAATTCTAGAAGAGCAATATGGTTATCCTCAAGGAGCTTGATCATGATATCCATATTGTTTATGAATATTTCTCAATATGTGAACCTCTGCAATGATCACATGTGGGCCTTTCTCTCTTGTTTCTCCTCCTCCTGGATCTTGAGCTCCCATCAGTATAACTAGAGCTTTCTGAACTTGATTTCTTCTTCTCTTTCTCCTTTTGCTTCAAATATTTCTTCTTGCTATGGGATTGATTTGATACAATGGTAGCAAGGGATTGATATTTGGATTTGATGATGGTACCCATTTGTATGAGCTTGTCTTGATCCTAATTCAAAGACTCCATGAAATATGCTAGCGCATGCATCTTCCAATTTCTAGTTGTAAGCCTACTTGAGTGAAATTTTGAAACATGCACCGAATACTCAGGCCCTAACTTAGAAATGATGGATAAGATAATATGATCATGTTTCTCCTCTAAGGATAATTATTTTAGTTGAAGTAATAGTGCTTTAAACTTGGTGAAGAAGTCTTCCATGGTCTCGTAGTGAGCTGAGCTCAAGGAGATTATCTCATTCTCAAGATGGTGGCCTCTCATTTCATCTATCTTCCTGAACAGTGACTCAAACATGAGCCAAAATTCATTCGGCGTGCCAAGACTTTCTATATGAAAGAGAATTTCCCTTGAACTATTGAGGTAGAGCATACCGAAGGACTCATCAAGTCTATTAAAATACTTAGCTTTCTCCACAACATAATTTGGCTCGTGCTTAATTGCCATGGTGATCCGGTAGAGGCCCTTGCACCTAAACATGATGACCATCTCTGCCCTACATTCAAAATAATTGAATGGAGTAAGAAGATCTCTAGTTTGATCCATCCTTCTTGCACAACCTGTTGAAATATTGTATCTTCAAAGGATATTATAAATGTATTTTACTGATGTAACCTAAGGGAGATGTTATTATTCCTCTAAAGGGGTGACACTATTGTATTTAGTCATCATAGAGTCATGAGGTAAATCCTCCTCTTGTGTCAGGTATTTAGTACCCCAATTAATAATGTAATATATTGTTTTGAGTATTCCTAGGTGAAATCAGACCAGACAGTTTATTAGGCCCGACTTGTCTAGTGCAAAATGTCAATTGACAATTAGTATAAATAGAGAAGTTGGGTTCTTATTTGAAAAACAAACTCTCACTTATGTCGCACATAGGAGAGAGAGAGAGACTAAACAGAAGGAGGAGAACAAGTGTTTTTGGGGTTGTCTTTTATACATCTTATACAGAGGAAGTTTTTGCTGGGTTTTCTTCCCCTTGAGAGTTTCCGAGGATAAGTGTTGTGTCTATATTGTGATTGTGTTTCTATCAGTGATTCTTGATATGCTGTTGTGATTTTGAATTGAATAAAATTGGAATATGGTCTAGCATATGAAAACTTAACATGGTATTAGAGATAACCTGATTAGAGCATCTTTCACAAGGTGAAATTCCCCCCTCCTCTCTCTTCGAAAGAAATTAGGGTGTTTGTAAAAGCTAGAGGATTGAAGATTTGCTTGCATAGAAAGTTGTGCCCTCCCATAGCACATCTATTGATCCCTAGATTGAATTTTTTGGGTGGCTAGATCTTCGGGAAAGCCAAACCCTAGTTTGGTAGTGAACCAGAAAAACTGCAGCAAAACAGAACCAAAAAAATTACAGTGCTACAACTTTATAAGTAAGATTCAAGGACTGGACATTAGGGATCTCCAGAAAGTAGGTGGAAAAACCAACTCGCCTCCTCCAAGTGCATCTACTAGTAAGGTCAAACTCCTATTTTGACTATTTTCATTTTTGAGTGACTTACTGCTCAAGATGGCTCCAAGCACTTAAGCTTGAGGACAAATTGGAAGGCCTAGAAAACTTCCTAGCTTGGAATTATAGGATTGGACTCATTCTAAAAGAGAATGGTCTTGAGAGGTACACCAAGAATAAGATTGAAGAAGCTGAAGCTAAGGAGAAGCATGAACAAGACCTAATCAAAGCAATGAGGATAATTGTTGATTCCATTAAGGATCACTTGATCCCTCAAGTGTCATCCAAGAAGACACCTAAGAAAATTTATGATGCACTTTCTAGAATGTATGAAGGAAATAACATCAACAGAAAGATGAATCTAAGAAATCAATTGAAGGGCACCAAGATGAGCAATGGAGAATCTGTTTAATATTACTTCACAAGGATATCCTAGATGAGAGAGAATCTAAATGCTATTGGAGATACTATTGATGAGGATGAATTGGTTATGACTAATCTCAATGGCCTCAGTAGACCTTGGGAATCATTTATTGAAACCCTGTGTGCGAGAAAAGAAAGTATTATGTTTGACATAGTATGGGAAGATTGCATACAAGAAGAAGCTAGAGTAGACAATAGAAAAGCTCTTCTCAGAGAAGATGATCAGGCTTTAGCTACCCATCCTAAGGAAATAAATCAATCAAACCTCAAAAGGAGTAACCAGAGGCCTTCAAAGAAGAAATTCCAGAAAAGGAAGAAGAAGGATTACTCAAAGTATGAATGCTACAACTGTCATAAGATAAGACATATTGATAGAGAATGTCCATCATTGAACAACAACAACAAAAACAACAAAAGAGATCATGCTCATCTAGCTGAAGATGAGAATGAAGAAATACCTCAAAAGAAAACTAGAGGTGAAGAGGTAGAAGAATATGTGTTATTCTCTGCACTCCCTGGGTTTGTAACACCTAGATAAGATACATGGATTATTGATAGTGGTGCCTCTAAACACGTGAAAACAAAGAAGACAACCCTGTCAAATCGTAAAGAGAAGGACTCTTCCCAGAAGGTATCTTTGGGAGATGACTATCAATATCTCATCAAAGTTATTGGTGAGTCAAGCTAGAAGCTTGAATCTAGGACCTCCATGAAGATGAAGGAAGTACTGTATGTACTTGGTTTGAAAAAGAACCTACTTTCCATCTCAGCTGTAGACAATAAAGGATATAGAGTTGATTTTATAGATGGACAAGCACTCATGTGGTCCAAGGGTGAGACACTTGAATATGTTGTAGTCATTGGAGAAGAAGGAAGAGGACTATACAAGCTCAAAGGACATATAGAGACAACCCTTGTCCATGAGACTACTAGCTCAATTGAATTGTGGCATAGGAGACTTGCTCACATCCACTACAAAGCATTTCCCTATGTGAGCAAGGTGGTAACAGGGTTACCAGATTTGAATATCAAATTTGCGAGAACCTGCAAGGGATGTGCATAGGGAAAGAACATCAATAATCCATTTTCAAAAGTGACACAAAGACTAAAGGTACATTGGAACTATTTCATTATGATGTATGTGGTCCTATTCCCTCCATATCCTTAAGTGGATATGAATACTATGTCACATTTATTGATGATTATTCAAGAAAGACTTGGATAAATTTCTTGAAGAATAAAAGTGAAGTGTTCGGGACATTTAAGGAATTCAAAGCCTTGATAGAGAACCAATCAGAAAAGAGAATTAAGACACTAAGATCAGATAATGGTGGAGAAAACACTTCAACAGAATTTGAAGCATTTTGTAAAGATGCAGGAATGAAGAGGGAACTAACCACTCCCTATAATCCCCAACAAAATGGTGTTGCATAAAGAAAGAATAGAACTATCATGGAAGTAGTGAAGACCATGATTCATGACCAAGACCTCCCTATGAACCTATGGGTTGAAGCTACAAGAACAACCGTATATGTGTAAAATAGATTATCTCATAGTGCTCTTGATTTCAAGACTACTGAAGAAGTGTATACTGGAAAGAAACCTAAAGTAAGTCATTTCAAGATATTTGGTTGTCCAGTATATGTTCATATTCTGAAACAGAAGAGAACCAAATTCGATCCTTTCGGTAAGAAGGAAATATTTGTAGGATACTGTGAAGTCTTGAAATCCTTAAGGATATCAATTTCAGGATTCCATCATATCGATATTAGTAGGGATGTAACCTTTGATGATGAAGCAGCTATTAAGAAATCTAGAAGGTGTCAACTTGAAGAAGTACATGAAGAAGATGTACCTCCTAGACAGACATAAGCTGAAAAAACTCCTGAAATAGTAGCACCATAAGATCATGACATGATAGAGCCTCAAGAGCCCCCTACTATGGATATCTCTTGAAAGAGAAAACATGCTTGGGTAAGAGAAATCATACAAGAAGCAGAAAGATATGGAGCACCAGAAGGCTCCACAAGAACCAACAAAAGATCAAATCCATATTTCAGTTATGTATCCTTGATGTGTGATATTATAGATCAAGAACCCAATAGCTATCAAGAAGCTGCATAGAAGAAAGAATGGGTTTAAGAAATGATAGAAGAATACCAATCGATCATGAATAATGATGTTTGGGATATAGTTCCTAAACCAAAAAACAAGAGTGTGGTTTCTTTGAAATGGATCAACAAGATAAAACATGCTGTGGATGGAAGTATTGAAAAGTACAAAGCAATATTTGTGGCTAGAGGATTCTCTTAGAAAGAAGGAATCGATTATGAAGAGACATTTTCTCAAGTAGCAAGGTACACTTCCATCAGAACTATTATGGAACTTTCCTCCATGATGAAATGGGACTTGCAATAGATGGATGTAAAGATAGCCTTCCTTAAAGGTGTGATTGAGGAAGTGGTTTACATCGAACAACCACAAGGATTTGAAGTCGAAGACAGAGCAACTCATGTATGCAAGTTGAAAAAGGATCTGTATGGACTAAAACAAGCCCCCAGAGATTGGTATGGCAGAATAGATAGCTTCTTGACAAGCATGGGATTTACCAAGAGTAAAGATGATCCTAATATTTATATGAAGATTATGGATGATGAACCAGTCATACTATTACTATATGTATATTATCTATTTTTGACTGGAAATGAGAAACAGATCAAGGATTGCAAGAAGAAGCTAGCTGAAGAATTTGAGATGAAAGATCTTTGATTGATAGATTATTTCCTAGGGCTGGAAGTGTGGCAGAGCCCAGAAGGAATCTTTCTGAATAAGGGAAAGTATGCAGTAGAAATATTGAAAAGATTTGATGTGTTGGATTGTAAAGTCATGGCCACACCCATAGACACCAACTTAAAGTTGTTGTCTGACGAGACATCTGAACTAGTAGACATGACTCACTACAGACAGATTATTGGGTCATCGATGTATCTGACGAACACAAGGCTAGATATATGCTTTGCCGTGAACACCTTGATTCAATATCTAGTTAGACCTAGATGGGTTCACTTGATAGCTACAAAGCATGTGATGAGGTACCTAAAAGGTACAATTGATTTGGGACTGTACTATAGAAGAGATCATGACTACAATTTACATGGGTATACGGATTTAGATTGGACAGGAAGTACCATAGATAGGAAAATTACATCAAGCAGATGTTATTTTCTAGATTCCTCCTTGATCTCATGGTTCAGTAAGAAATAGTCAAGTGTTGCTCTCAGTACGATTGAACCAGAGTATATAGCAGCTTGCTTCGCTTGTTGTGAAGTGATATGGCTTAGAAAGCTGATGTCAGGAATATTTGACGTGGATGTGGACACCACAATGATTTTCTGTGACAACAAGAGTTGTATAAAGATGAAAGAGAATCTAGTGTTCCACGATAAATCGAAGCATATAGAAATATGATATTTCTATATAAGGGATATTGTACAAAAGGGAGCTATCAAGCTACAATATGTGGGTACTGATGAGCATGTTACTGATATACTGACCAAGCCTCTATCTTGAATGAAGTTTGAGAATTTCCATGACAATCTTGGTGTAGTTTGGAAGGACTTTCCTCGCAAGGAGGAAAAGTGATGGAACTACAAATGATGGACCCTCTTCGAAAAAGGAAGATCGGGTCGGAGATATGAAAATTCCTAGGAAAGGGGGAGTAATGATGATACTGACATCGATGATGGATTACAGTGATGGTGGTCTAACATTTGTTTGTGGATGATAGTATCCTCTCTTGAGGATAGCAGGTATAACACTCTATTCATGAAAGTGGATGGCCCTGCAGACGATGTTCTTGTATGGAGAGTATTCCTACATTCATATGTATATGCCATAGAAGAAACACTCACTTGGGAGTGGTCCTAACCTGTGTGGTATGGATTCTCTATGATGAGTCCACACGGATGATGGGACGACATATTGCATGCGGTCGAGATTTGCTCTGCAGAAAATAATCTTACTTAGTAGAGTATACCTACATGTGAGTGTAGATTCCATAGAAGAAACAATCGCTTGGGAATGGTCCTAACCTGTTTGGTATAGATTCACTATCATGAGTCCTCACAGACACTAGGCCGACATATTGCATGCGGTCGAGATCTGCTCTGTAGACAATACTCTTACTTAGTAGAGTATACCTACATGTGAGTGTAGATTCCATAGAAGAAACACTCGCTTGGGAGTGGTCCTAACCTGTGTGGTATGGATTCTCTATGATGAGTCCTCATGGACGATGGGATGACATATTGCATGTGGTTGATATTTGTTTTGCAAACAATACTTTTACTTGGTAGAGTATACCTACATGTGAGTGTACATACCATAGTATAACACTCACTTGTGAGTGGTCCTAACCTATGTGGTATGGATGGGATACGATGATTCCTCACAGACAATAGGGTTGACACTGGGTGCAGTCGAGATACACATTTAGTTGTAGACAATTTAGCTGATGGAGGACTGCATCGTCCTTGGACTTATGTCCTAAAGTGACTGGGATTGGTCATCCTGTAAATAGATCATGTGTACTACAGGTAGCGTGGTGGAAAAAGGATCAATTAGATCGAAATAAAACAAAAAAGGGTCGAGTAGATTGAAGTACTACTACAAAGGATCGAGAATATCGAAGTGTTGCTACAAAGGATTGAGAAGATCAAAGTGCTACTGCAAAGGATAGAGAAGATCAAAGTTCTGCTGCAAAGGATTGAGAAGACCAAAATGCTACTACAAAGGATCAAGAAGATCGAAGTGCTGCTGCAAAGGATCATAAGATCGAAGTACTACTGTAAAATGATTAGAAAATCGATGTGTTGTTGAAAAGGATAAGAAGATCGAAGTACCACTGCAAAATGATCAGAAGATCGAAGTGCTGCTACAAAGGATTGAAAGATCGATACGTTGCTGCAAAGAAATGATCAGGTGATCATGTGATGCAGAAGATGAAGAGTAAATGTTTCAAGGTACTAATTGTGAAAAAATTCCTGCGGCATATATATGTATCTCCTCAATGTATTGTTGTAATTGTCTCTTTGGTATCCTATAGTCTATGATGATGTTGTCAGTAGAATAACCTTATCGTTAAGGGGGAGTGTTGAAATATTGTAACTTCAAAGGATATTCTAAATGTATTTTACTGATGTAACCCAAGGGAGATGTTATTATTCCTTCAACGGGGTGATACTATCGTATTTGGTCATCATAGAGTCATGAGGTAAATCCTCCTCTTGTGTCAGTTATTTAGTACCCCAATTAATAATATAATATATTGTTTTGAGTATTCCTAGGTGAAGTCGACCCAGGCAGTTTATTGGGGTTGACTTGTCTAGTGCAAAATGTCAATTGACAATTAGTATAAATAGAGGAGATGAATTCTTATTTGAAAAACAGACTCACTGATTTGTGTAGCACATAGGAGAGAGACAGATACTGAAAATAAGGAGGATAACAACTATTTTTGGGGTTGTCTTTTATACATCTTATACAGAGGAAGTTTTTGCTGGGTTTTCTTCCCCTTGAGGGTTTCCCACGATAAATGTTGTGTATATCTTATGATTGTGTTTCTATCAGTGATTCTTGATATGTTGTTGTGATTTTGAATTGAATACTATTGGAATATACTCTAGCATATGAAAACTTAACACAACCTGTGAAAAAAATGTTGTTAAACCTGCAAGGCAAACACTCAAGTTTTTTGGAAATATGCCCTAAATAACAACTCAAACCTCACAAGATTTGTTTGTAGCTCCAACTAGATCTGATACCATGTGATAATTTGCTTCACACTGAGTTCTAGGAGCAAGAGAAATATTTACACTCAAATTATTTGATAAAATGCGCAAGAGAACAACAAAAGAGACAAAAAAATAGTTGGAATAACACATACGAATGGTGCTAATAACTAATCATATTGTTATTATTGTCTTGTAGATGTTATAGTACACATTTATAATATATTGGAAAAAATTCATGAGGATCTGAAAGGAAATTGGATTTGTACATGTGTCATGGTGAGATTTGACCTCAATCCCCCCTAGGTGGACCAATGTAGCTCCAACTCAGCCCAAACAGTCAGAAACCAAGGTGTGAACATTGGTGAAGTGTGATGGGGCACTAAAGAATCCAAGGAATGCATGGGTGAGAAGACATATGTGAGTGGGAGGCTCAAGGTGGCAATAAATGCTCCTAGGAGAGCCAAAATAGGAAAAATACACCACTAGCACCTCTAGTCAAACCTGGATCCTCCAAATCAAGGAGGTAGAGCCCCAATGCATTAATGAGGCTTCACATGGGATGGGTTGAACATAATAGAATGTTACTATTGTTGTAGGTGTGAACATGCCAAAATAACCAGTTATCTTGTAGAGTCAACTCTCCTAAGTCTAAACCATAGGATATCATTGCATGAAGGAAAATAAAGTTATCCTAAGGTCAAAAATATGTACTAAGGATTTATTAATGATCCTACAGTATGATAGTAAATCCAAACAACATCCCCAAAAATCCATAATGGCCTTTATGTGTTCTAAAGGTATTTTCAAAACATCTATTGCCCCATTTTGATTTCATAATATCTAGAATGGAGGGAAAACTAGGTAAAGAAATTTTTTCCACACAATTCATAAATAATAGGAATAGGAAACATATATTTAGTGGTCATGTGTAATTTCCCTTTTTCAAAATTTTATTAAATTACCATTTTTCACTTTTTCCCCAATTTCGAACCTTGACTAGTTTTGATGTCTAGACCTCCAAATTGACCCAAATGCTTCCAAATATTCTCAAAAGGTACATGAATGATAACAGAAATTAAATATGATGTTCAGGAATTTTTTATGACCCCCCAATTACTTCTTTAAACTTGTTTAATGTTCTGTTCAAATTAGGAGTCTTTAATAGCAAATTGGGGCTCCAATCCCCCCTAGGTAATTGTTGGGAATGGATTCTCAAATGGTCCCAACGTCACTTGAATTTATGAACAGAGACAGGGGATGTGTAAGGGAATTTTTTAAAGTCTCATATGCATCATGGTTCAGTTTATACAGGCTGGTATGACTCTTTCCAAAACAAATCCCAAGTCACAATTTCGACCCTTTGGAAAAAGGCACCAAATCTTCTCCCAATGTAATAAAAGTGAGTAAAATGGATTCCAATGCTTAATTACTGAACATGAGACTTGAAATAAACATTAATTAAATTCCATTCATCATACATTTATCATAGATACATTCCTCCATTCGAAATAATCAACATTATCATAGCATACATCAATGTAGTGGGGAAATGGTCATTGTTTTCTCATTAATGCTCACTTTTCTTTACAACCATTTGATATTTTTACCTGAGAATTTATGAGAATTAATAATAGAGCATATTGAGCTTATTACAATCATTAATGTACAATGAAAATCTCCCCCAATCGAAATCATTAGCATTACAATGGTGCACAACAAGATAGTGGGGAAATGACACTATTTCTTCATTGTTTAACATTTTTACATGAAATATCTTGGCATTTAGACATGAGAGTCTACTGAACTTGAAATACATAGAATTTACATCAGAACATAAAATAATAGATCATTGAACATTAGAGTGGATGGTGTTACAGAAAAATAATTCAAGTTTTGTTGTGTTGTTGGGTTTCTGTAGGAACAGGGAAAGGCCATGGAATTTACAGGTTATGGTTCCGTCGGGCTTTCTTTTCTAACAGATCCCATAAATGAATTCGATATATGATGAAATGTAAATAGACGTTGTGGGTTTGAGTTTAGTGAAGTATTAAGAATCATAAAGTTGTTGATGTTATTCCCTATTTGAAAATTTACGAAAACCTTAAGATGGGAACACGTCAATGCCCCTTCTTTTGCTTTTGTATTTGTGTTTGTTTGTTAATATGATACCATATGAGATTTCATTCTTTTTTTGAGGTTGGTTGTCAATTAAAATTCTAAATTTTGAATCGTTCAAATTATTACTTTTATTATAAAAATGGTTTGGTTTTATTTCATTTGCTTAATATAATTTTAATTAATAAAAACTATATCATTTTCTAGCAATATTTAATATAAATATCATTTTAAAGTGATTTGATTTAAAAAATGAATTGACTGTCTCATATATATTTTATTTTATTTTATTAATATTATGTAATGCAATATTAATATCTAAAATATTATTTATTTAAAATGAATTTTAATGAAAAAATCATAATATTAATATCTAACCTGTGCTCAAAAAATGAAAAATGAAGCATCTCATTGCTCATGTCCCAACTAAGGAATTGGCCCGTATATCTTCCCACTAATGAACTAATCTACAGACATTGAAAAAATTAATTGCACATTTCACTCTTGAGAGTGTTTGGTAGGTGAATCCCTCTAATTCTTGAGTGGATTTGATCCCTCTAATTCCTACACAAACATTGAAAAACGTTAATTACACATTTCACTCTTGAGAATGATTGGTAGGAGAATCCTTATAATTCATGAGAGTATTTGATCCCTCTAATGACAAAGATTAATTACACATTTCACTCTTGAGAATGATTAGTATGTGAAACCCTCTAGTTCCTGAGCTGATTTGATCCCTCTAATGACAGTAGCTTACTGTTTTAATTGATTATCATGTTATCTACTTCAGAGATTTCTAATTGTGTCAAGGTATTTAACAGGTATTATTCTAGTAGAGAAACTCAAGATAGCAAGCTTACATGGATATATTCCCTCAGCACATGTAATATCAATGGAAAATTTGACGCCATGTAATTATCCGCAAAAATATATTGGCCTTGCACATGGTTTTAAAACCATGTGCAAGGCCTCCTAAACAACCATGCAAGGCTTCTTAAACAATTCATGGTAAATTGCACTCAAGGAGATTTGTTAAATTTTTTTACCAAATTTCAATTAAAAATAATAAAAAATAAAAAATAAACTACTCCTAAAAAAATTATAAAATTTCAAAAAATATATTATTTCAAACACTAATTAATACCTTCATTTCCAAAAAAAAATTTCATTAGAATTGTAGCATCCATCCATGAATCATAATGAAACAAATTAAGATATGCTCAAATTATGAATTCATTATTATACTTTAAATTTTCTAAAAATAATATAGTTGTACTATTACTAGATAAATAGATCCTTATTTACATGGTGTGCTACATATTAGGTCATAAAATCCTTGTTATTTTTTTGTTTCCAAAACCTTCAAATTATCTTATTTCTCGAGATTACCAACATTTAAATAATTAAAAAAACATTAAAATGCAAATCTAAACACCTACAATCTTAATATTTTGATCCACCTATAGCTTAATTTTCATTTCAAATTATATTTTATCCCTCATCGAGTCATATACCATATGCCTATTGCAATAATTATATTATTGTTATGGACATTGAGTCCATATTGATCACAACAAATTCATCAAACTACGAAGATCAATAGTCTGAATATAAAGAGAGAGAGAGAGATGAGTGAGTGCATTGATATAAACATGCCATGGCAATCTAAAAGACGAAACCTTTTATCTAAACAAAGAATTTGAAAGGAAAAAAAGCATGGCCTTACAACCTTTGAAACTTGAAACTAAACTCTAAACATTGGATTTTTAGAAAAAAATGAAATTGCCAAGGACGAAACAGAAAATAATTGTAAGAGTTGATATGTATAGTTGAAAATAAGTTCAGTTAAGGGAAATGACTCATCAGTAAAGCATTTTCTCTCTCTAAATATGTTAAAATACTTGTGCAATAAAATAACAATGTTCTTTTGACAAGGTTCTATACTAAGAATGTTAAAAATACTCTTGCAATAAAAGCACAATGGATAGAGCATGATTTTTACCTAACAAAATAATAATAAATAAAAAATTTAATTATCTGCAAAAAAATGTTGGCCTTGCACATGGTTTTAAAACCATGTGCAAGCCTCCTAAACCATATAAAATGAAACCATGGGTTGTTTAGGAGGCCTTGCACATGGTTTTAAAACCATTTGCAAGGCCCTCATAAACCATGTATTGCAAGGTTTTAATAATGTTTTTTAAATTATGGAACTATGAAAATGAAAAGCAGACATTGTAGCAGTAGGTGAATCCCTCTAAATACTATAATTCCTTCACAAACATTGAAAAAAATTAATTACACATTTCACTCTTGAAAATGATTGGTAGGAGAATCCCTCTAATTCCTGAGTGGATTTGATTTGTGAGTAGATTTGATCCCTCTAATCTTTTTAATTCCCAAGTGGGTTTGATCCCTGAGTATATTTGATCCCTCTAATTTCTCTAATCCCTCTAATTCCTACACACACATTGAAAAAAAAATTGCCCATTCCACTCTTGAGAATGATTGGTAGGAGAATCCCTCTAATCCCTGAGTGGATTTGATCCCTCTAATGAAAGTAGCTTATTATTTTAATTGATTATCATTTTATCTACTTCAGGGATTGCGATTGCTAACTGTGTCGAGATAGTTAACAAGTATTATTTCACTACAGAAACTAAAGATACTAAGTTTACATGGATATATTACCTCAGCACATGTAATATCAATGGAAAATTTGATGCCATGTAATTATCAGCAAAAATATGTTGTCCTTGCATATGGTTTTAAAACCATGTTCAAGGCCTCCTAAAAAACTGTGGAATACATCCTAAAGAACCCATGGTAAATTTCACTCAAGGAGGTTTGTTAAATTTATTTTTATTAAATTTCAATTAAAAATATAGAAAATAAAAAATAAACTACTCCTAAAAAAATTTATAAATTTTCAAAAAAGATTTTATTTCAAACACCAAGCAATGCCTTCATTTCCCAAGACTGTTTTTCCATGAAAATTGTACCATCCATCCGTGAATCATAATGAAAAAAAATTAAGATATGCTCAAATTATGAATTCATTATTATACTTTAAATTATGAATTCATTATATTCAATTTAATTAAAATTTTACCTTAAAAAGTAAGGTGTATATATTCTTTTTTAACTTAATTGGAGCTAGCAAGAGGCTAGAATTCCATGGTTTCACCAATATAACAGATTATTCTATCATATCTGGGCTGGCCATGGGAATGGATCCCATATGCGTCTAGGGCTTCAGAGAAAAATGATGGTTTATTCTAGGTCTTACACTCCAAAGAACAATTCTCATTCTTCTTTGTGCTACAGTGTCTATTGGACTGTTCTGGTGTAATAAGAAACCAATTCTTCTACTAAGTGGTCAGGATGAAAGCATTATTAACCTAGCAAGTACATACATTGTTTTCTCCCTACCTGATTTGGTTACACAAGCCTTCCTGCATCCACTCAGGATTTATCATGATGAACCATATTTTCATTTATTTTATTTCATTGAGATTTGTATCCAAGTTTTCAACTTAACATGTTCCTTTCAATGCTGATCAAACTCCAGTTTTGTGTCACCGCCGACGACTAGAACCAACCTAGATCCAAATCTTAGGCTCTATGAAGCACCGAGAGGAATCAAATCTCCCGAGGTGCAAACCTCTTCTTAGGTATTGCATGCAATGAGCTATTCGAGGAGAGGTTTGCACCTCGAGAGATTTGATACCTCTCGACGCTTGATAGAGCCTAGGATTTGGACCTAGGGTGATAAAACACAGTGATATAAATTAATGTGGCAGATTGGGGTTCGAACCGTTGGTATTTCGTAGTAATGCTAATTAGTAATTGGCTCATAGTTTGAATGATGATCGGATTTTGAACTTCAAGTTCTTTAACAATACATGGTTAAATCAAATGGTAATTTATTTAAATTTCCTTTTGTTGGTGTGTCCCTTACTATTAAATGGTAATTTATTTAAATTTCCTTTTGTTGGTGTGTCCCTTACTATTAGTTTCAATGTTTTGATGACAACCAGCCTATAAAATAAAAATTTAGTAAACTTTATATATAATAAAGTATTTATGAAAACATTGAAAAAAATAAATATAAGATATTAATTTATACATATATTTGTTACTTATTTACCAAAAATAAAAATAATTATAAAATATTTAGAAAAAACATTGAAATTTTTTTAAATAATATAAGATATTCATTTATATTTTATACACATTTAATAAAAAAATAAAAATAATCACAAAATAACTAAGAAATGATTATGTTAGTTGGAAATGCTTTAATAAGGAGCATAAAAATATCACGAAAGATCAAAGAAAAACCAAAACCAGGTTTAATTTTATGTGAAGTTGATTGGTCAATAAAGATAAGTCTATTTTATTTATTAAAAAACGAACTTATTTTTGTAATCTTTTAACGTGGCGAGAATAATAATCCAAACCAAACCATTTAATTTTTAAAAAAAAGCTATTAAAAAATATATAATAGATATCATAAAATATTAATGTTTATTCATTTGACATAAATAAACATTAATGAAACTACTATGTTCTATTTACAAAATTTAAGTTTAATAATCCTATGTCTAATTCTATTACATTGAAGAATTTTAATAATAAAATTACATACGTAAACATTATATATTCAGATTACATATTAATAAAAATAAATTTAAAATTAAATAAAAAAAAGTTTTAAAAAGTTAATGCAAAAGACTAACCTTAAATTAATTATATATATATATATATATATATGGTTTTTTAATTTATATTCTTTACATTTATATTTTTTTGCTAAAAGAATAAGACATAAAATTATCTTCAATAAGCCTAATAGAAATCATGCAATCAACCATGAAGCCGAAAGATCTATTCGACAGATATTGTCAAAATCACCAAATTATCATCACCAAGAATAATCGAAATAAATGAAAACCACAAAATTAAAATATCCAAAAAGAGACCATCCAAATGTAAACTGAAATCCAGCAAGACAGATTAAAAGCAAAGTGAAACAAGTATTTATAAAATTCAAATGGGGGCCCATAATTTTTGTCAAAAATTAAGGGGATTTGTTGGGGGGCTAACAAATGATGACGCACTTGGGAGAAACATTTATATTTGTGTAATAATATGAAAATTTATAGATGCAAGAGAATAGAGATAAGGACTTCTCGAGATGTCAAATTTCCAATATCATGAAAATCCTTCATTTTACAACTACCTTTTATATAAGTAAAAATTGAACTAGACATCTTTCAAAATCAATAAAATCATTCTTATCATTTTTCAAAGACATTTTTAAAGATAAATTATTTTTTTAAATATAGAAAGTGAACTTTACCATGAATCAGTATCAAGAAAGAAAAAGTTATCAAATGAGAACATAGTCTATAAATATGACCCCAATACCATAAGAAATAGCCAATGCAGCTAGTGGGTTTTCATCGCCCTGACATGGATACATTTTAACTCTATTCATATGCTTGGATCCCATCCACTAGGCATAGATACATAGCTTACATACATTTCTCAGTTTCTTTTCATTTTAGGGAAATTAACTAAAGGGTGATACCCTGGCTTGGTGATTAACTGATGCCAATGCCCTTCACATAAACCCATAAAAGTGATCAAGTCAACTCATGATGAGAACTCTTGTCACTCAACCTTGCAAGTGAGATCCATTACCTCGACTTGGTGACTGGTTGTTGTGACGTTACTTTGTAAGAACCCATGATCATGATAGGTTGGCTCGTGATATGACCTCCTATCCTTTAGATAATTCCTTAGGATTTTATACCAAAGTACAAGTTATGGTTATTATTATTAATCTCTTAAGAGATGATCTAATAGAATGGAAGGAAAATTTGAAAGACTCCTTAAGAGAAGGGGATAGTATAAAACGGCTAGTGATGACCAGTCAAACTGACTCCCATAACTCTTAGAAAAATATTCCTTTAAAAGTAGACTTATTTGAATTATGTTATCATATGAAAAGATGAAGTTATCGGTTAATGATCAAAAGGTTTTGATTGAATTATTAACTAAACCTTAATTCAAAAGGTTTTTAAAAAATAGTTTAAAAACTAGAATCAATTTCATCATAAAAAGAATTTTGAGGGAATGAGAAAATTTTTCAAATAATCTTCTTAAATAAAGATTTCAGAATTTGTTTGACAAAAAGAAATGCTCAACTCAAACATGGCATCAAATTTCTTTTCTTTGTTTACAAACCCTTTTCAAAACTTCAAGAAAATTAGAAAAAAAAATCGCAAATATAAAATCCACTTATCAAAAAAAATCTAAAATAATCCAATAAAATAAAAAGCATGCAAAAATAACCTCATGAAAATAAATAAATAAAAAGATCTAAACAAATGAAATCAAAAAAATCAAAATCAAACATCGAAGAATTTAACATCTCATAAAAATGTCTAGATTAAAATTTTACCATAGCACAATTTAAAAATGAAAAAAAGATTTTTTTTTAAAATAACATAAATTATAAATCTAAAATCTTATATTTGATATAATATGAATTTGCTTTAAAATTGTGATTAGGATCACATTCATGAAATCTTTGACTAAATCAAATCTTTTATCCAATATTATTTACGAACGAAACTAAAATGGAAAAAGATAAATCTTAAATGTGGAGTTTATGATAACAATTATAAAATGAATGAGCTATTTTTTTTTTATGTAAAAATATATTTAAAAAGTTTTTTAATTAAAAAAAACATAAATTTAAAATTTAAAATGTTATTTTTGATATAATATGATTTTTCTTTAAAATTGTGATTCTGATAAGATTCATGAGATTTTTGAGTAAATAAATTTTTTTATTAAGTGTTATTTACAAAATAATATCAAAATGAAAAAAGATAAATCTTAAATTGTGCAGTTTATGATAACAATTATAAAATGAGTGAACTACATTCATAAAGTTTTATGTAAAAATAGATTAGAAAATTATGTATGATCAAATTCTTTATGATTTATTACTTTATAATCTTCTTGCCTCAAAACTCAAAACTCAGACTTAATTGATCACATGTAAGAATTTAATAATTAAGTCTTCATAATTATTAATTAAGATTTAATATGAGATGAGATGTCTAATAGATAAAAAAATAAAAAAGATAAAGAGTAATGTAACATTCCTTAACTATAACTTCTCCTCATCCCAAAGTTGTCATATTACTAGATAATTGCACATTATTTAAAAAACAAAGAAACCTACTTATGAAAAAAAACAAATTAAATCGAACTAGACTAAATCTAAATCTACTCTTAAACTACATATGCAATAAAGGTCAAGTAAAATGAAATAACTAACTAAACCAACAAAGTAACTTTAAAATTAGAAGAAAAACACAACAGACAAACAGTAAGAAAAAATGATATGTCAGTACAATAAAACTAAAAAGAAATGGATCACACTCACCATTATAATTTCTATTCACAAAAAATGATAAGAAAAAATTACCATTTTTTGGAAATCTTTTAAGATATGAATCTTCAAGCCATTCTGCAATCCTGTTATGAAATTCAGAATGCAAAGTATGGCCTAATAGAATGAAATTCATATATAGTAAACCTATATCCTATATCATCAAAACAAATTAGAAGAATAAAATTACTAGCATTATTAGTCTTGATAAATAGAAGAATTGGGTCCAAATATGACTGAATTAGAAGGGGTGTGATATCAAAATACGTATTTTTTTATTAAAGGATCAACAATTATAGGAAAATGAACTGAGAAACATACAAACTTGTGGTGGTCAAAAGTTAAAGAAAATGAATCCTAAAAATCATCAACATAGTTAGGTATTTCATATAAATGATTTTAATGAGTTAAAAAATGTTTATATTTAACAAGAACTGATTGATTGATTTCATCTAAATTTTGTTAAATGTAACTATCTTTTAACAAGGCATCTTCCACTTTGAAACATTGAGGAGAAAAAGAATATAACAATTTTACAAATTGTGATCTATTATCCTCATACATGATAGGTGAATTACTAATGCTCAGTATATCCCCATAATTATATTTTGAAATCATGTTATTAGGTAAATCAAATAAAATCTTATGCATACCAAAGCTTAAAAAGAGATCAAGATACATAGAGAGATATTATTTAGAGAAGAAAATTAAAAAGAATCATTTGAATTAGAATAATCATTGATAATTAAAATTTCAATATATTTCTATTTTATCACCTCATCATTCTCATTCTCAAAATAGTTTGGTGATAAACCTTTAAGAATGTGAAAAGAAATTTGTTTGAGATCAAGATCAGAACCTTCTATTATTGTATGATTAATTGAAAATCCCTATGCAAATAAAACTTTTCATTAGCAACTTCTTGGAAATTATTATTCCTTTCTTCTAAACCCATACTTGGATCTTGTTGAAATCCCTGCAGATAAAACCAACATTGGAGTCAAATGGGTCTATAATACCAAAGTAAATGAAAAAGGAGAACTTTAAAAACAGAAGGCAAGGTTGGTTGCCAAAGGATATGCACATGAGTATGGTGTAGATTATGATGAAACCTTTGCTCCTATAGCAAGGATGGATACCATTAGAGCTGTAATTTCCATTGCAACACAAAATCAATGGCATGTTTATCAAATGGACGTGAAATATTCCTTTCTCAATGGTATTCTTGGAGAATAACTTTATTTTGTTGATGTATTTGTAACTTTGGAATGTGTTCAATTGCATATCTTATATTGTATTTCATTGTACCCGATGTTCCTATCGGGAGAATCATTAATATAATAAATTCATGTAAAGTCATAGAGGTTAACCCTCCATTGTAAGTCAGGGAAATAGTCCCCACTTTGAGGGGTACTAGGGTTATTAGAATCTCCTAATAAGGTCGTCCCTGGTAAGTAATTGTCAAGTGGAAAACTAGTATAAATAGAGAGTGAGACTCTCTATTTGGAACACGCACACTTACTCAACTGTAGTGCATGAGTGAGAGAGGAGGAGCTCGCACAAGTGAAAGAGAGAAAAACCGCCAGAGATCATCATTGCGTTTTTGGGTTTTACTTTTGCTATTGGTGCTCATTCTATCTATGAGGAAGCTGCGGGGTTTTCTCCTTTATGGTTTCCCTGAGGAAAACTCTTTGTGTTTATCGTCTCTTGTGATTATTGTTGTGCATGTTATTCTCTTAGATAAGATCCTAGATCATATTGATTAAATGATAAAAATCTAACATGGTATCATAGCTAAACTAAGAAGAAGACACTGTGCAGATACAAAAGCTAGGGCTTCTTAATTTTTGAGTCTCTCTCCACAGATCATCAGAAAAAGGAGGCTAGGTGTGACTCTCCATTGAAGGGCGCATCTTTATGTCGAAGCAGATATGATTCTGAGCAGTTTCTATTTTTGACCTACCACTACAGTAGGAAATTAGGGATTTTCATAGAAGAGGAATTTTCGAGTGAGCCCGGCATAGGATTTCTCTCCTCATCAAAATTGAAGTTTAGAGAAAAAGATCGAATTTTTTGGTTGGGTATAACTTCAGGATAGTCAAACCCTAATTTTCCCCAGAACCAGAAAACCAGCACTACAGAAAATCAGCTCCAAATCATGTTCTGGTATCTCAAATTGGTAAGATCTAAATATTTTGTATTTCCATTTGAGGTTCTCATTTAAATATGTCTTATCACACCAATCTTGATGAAAAGATTGAAGGAGATGATAACTTCCGAGCATGGAGGTATAGGATCTCACTAGTTCTTGAAGAAAATGAATTGGACTCCTACATAAGTGGAGAGGTTCCAGTTCTAGAGGGAGATGAGGCTAAGGCCTTACGCAAGAAGAACTTGGTAAAGGCCAAGAGAATTATTATTGATTCTATCAAGGATCACCTTATACCACAACTGTCTTCCCTAAAGACACCTAAAGAGATGTTTGATTCCTTAACCAAGATATTTGAAGGAAAGAACATAAATCGGAAGATGACTTTGAGAAACCAATTGAAGAATGTGAAGATCCAGAATGAAAAGACCATACTATCATACTTTACAATGGTCTCTCAAATCAAAGAACAACTTGAAGCAGTAGAAGAAGAAGAAGAGAATGCAGAAATTGTGATGACCACCTTGAATGGTCTTTCTAGCTCATGGGAATCCTTCATTCAAGGTATTTGTGCTAGAATAAAGCTAATCACCTTCAGTAGGATGTGGGAGGAATGCTCACAAGAAGAAGCTCGAATAGTAGCTCGAGAAGAAAATATGGGAAATGAATATCAAGCTCTCACAATACACACCAATAAAATAAGAAGGGACTATCATCGTCCCAAAGGTAAGCATTCTCACTAGAAAAATAACCCTAGAAGATCCAACGGAGATCTATCTAAATACAGATGCTTTACATGTGATGAGAGAGGACACTTTTCCAGATATTGTCCTATAAATAAGGGTGGCTCTCACAAGAAGAAGGACAACAAAAGAAGACATCTTGCTCACACTTCAAAGGATGATGAACCTCCTAGAAAGAGAGTCAAATAAGAAAGTGAAGATTCTTCAAGTGATGAAGAGTATGTTTTGATTTCTGCCCTCACTAGAACTGTCACACATGGAAGCAATGATTGTCTCATAGACAGTGGGGATTCCAAGCACATGATGGGATTCAAAGAATATTTTATGAAACTATCCAAACATGAATCACCCCACAAAGTGAAACTTGGGGATGACTACCAGTATCCCATAAAAGGTAGTCCTGAATCCTCCTATAAGATAGACTCTGAAAAGTCTATAAATATGAAGGATGTCTTGTTTGTACCAGGAATAAAGAAGAATATCCTCTCCATACCTACATTGGATTCAAAAGGCATGACGGTTTCATTTATAGATGGCCAAGTCCTTATGTGGCCAAAGGGAAAGACTATAGATGATTCAGTAGTGATTAGAGAGCAAGAGGGAGGCTTATACAAGCTAAAGGGCCAACCAGAACAAGCCTTGGTCCATGACTCAGTAGAACCAATTGAACTATGGCATAGAAGGCTTGCACATGTACACTATAGGGAATTACCACTTGTAAGCAAAGTTGTTGAAGGTCTTCTAGAAATACAGGAAAATCATGAAGATGTTTGCAAAGGATGTGCGAAAGGAAAGAACACAAAGAGGACATTTCCAAGTAGCGAGAACAAGGAAAAAGGAATCCTGGAAATCATCCACTGCGATGTATGTGGACCGATGTCATCCAGTTCATTGAGTGGGTATGTATATTACGTTTCTTTCATTGATTATTTTTCTAGGAAGACATGGATATATTTCTTGAAAAGAAAAGATGAAGTATTTATTAAGTTCAAGGAATTCAAATCCTTCATTGGGAACCACTTAGAGAAGAAAATCAAGACCTTTCGATCAGACAATGACAAAGAATTCACATCAGATGAATTCAAGGAACTATGCAGAGAGTCAGGGATTAAGAGGGAGTTGACCACTCCATATAATCCACAACAGAGTGGAGTTGCAGAAAGGAAGAATATAATGATTATGGAAGCATAAAGGGAAACGCTGCATGATCAAGATCTTCTAATGCATCTATGGGATAAAACTGCTAGGACAGCTATGTATGTACATAACCGTACTCCGCATAGAGTACTTGAGAACAAGACACAAGAATAAGTCTTCTTCGGCAAGAAACCAGAAGTCATTCCTCTCAGAATATTTGGTTGTCCAGTGTACATACACATTATAAAAGAAAAGAAGACAAAGTTAGATCCTTCAAGAAAGAAGGGTGTATTTGTGGGATATAGTGAAATCTTGAAGGCTTACAGGATATATTTCCCAGGATTCAAGAAGACCGACATTAGCAGGGATGTAACATTTGACGAAGACTAAGCATACAAAAAATCCAGAAAGAGACCTGTTGAAGAACCTGAAGAAACAGAAGCACCCAGGATCTGAGATACAACTATGAACAATGCAACTCCAAAAAAAGATCGAGAAATAGGAGAACCCCAAGAACCTATAGATCCACCCCAGGAGAAGAATCCTTACAAAAGGAAACCTGCATGGGTACAAAAGGCTATCCAAGGTGCAGAAAGATATGGGGCTTCAGGAGAAATGCACAGAGAAAGAAAAAGAACTAGGTCCTACTCCACTTATGTACCCCTATTATGTGATATCATTGATAAAGAACCTTCCAACTATGAAGAAGCGATAGAAAATAAATAATGGAAGGATGTTATGACCGAGGAGTACCAGTCGATCATGAACAATGATGTCTAGGATGTAGTCCCAAGACCAGAAGGGAAGTGTGTTGCAAATTCCAAATGGATCTACAAGATCAAACATGCTGTAGATGGAAGCATAGAGAAATATAAAGCAATATTTCTGGCACATGGCTTATGAAGAAACTTTTGCAGCTGTAGCCATATACACTTCCATCAGATCAGTACTTGCTTTGGCTACTGTGATGAAATGGAAGATACACCAAATGGATGTCAAGACCACGTTCTTGAATGGTATAGTGGAAAAGGAAGTGTATATGGAGAAGCCACTTGGATTTGAGAGACATGATAGGGAGACTCATGTGTGTATATTGAAAAAGGCCCTGTATGGTTTGAAATAGGCACCCAAGACATGGTACGATAGAATTGATAGCTTCCTGACTGGATTTGGCTTTACCAAGAGTAAAGCGGATTCCAACCTTTACTATAAGGTTGAGGAAGGGAACCAAGTGATACTCCTACTATATGTGGATGACCTATTTGTGACATGAAAGGATGGGTTGATTCTTGACACAAAGAGGAATATTGCTATCGAGTTCGAAATGAAAGACCTAGGTATGATGCACTAATTTCTAGGCATGGAGGTGTGGGAGAATGCAGATGGAATCACCCTGGGACAATGGAAGTATGCAATAGAGATCCTGAAGAGGTTTAGGATGATGGACTGCAAGGCCATGCCCACACCTATGGCATCGAACCTAAAGTTATTGAGTAATGCTTCATCAGATTCAGTTGATGCTACAATGTATTGTAAGATGATTGGGTCCTTGATGTACCTGAAAAATACGAGAACGGATATTTTCTTTGTTGTGAACACATTGAGCTAGTTCCCGACGGATCCAAGACATGTTCACCTGATTGTTGCAAAGCATATTCTGAGGTACCTAAAGGGTGCAATTGATTATGGGCTCAAGTATGAGGCAAATAAGACGATTAACCTGGAGGGTTATGTGGATTTGGATTGGGAAGACAATGCCATTGATAGGAAGAGCACTTTGGGGTGCTGCTTCAGTATGGGATCAGGTGTGATATCTTGGTTTAGTAGGAAGCAGTCCCATGTGGCACTGAGTACAGCTGAAGCAGAGTATGTCACACCTTGTTCGGCTAGATGTGAGGCAGTGTGGCTAAGGAAGCTACTATATAATTTGTTTGATCTCCAGTTGGATGCTACCTTTATATATTGCGACAAATAGAGTTGTGTGAAGTTGTCATATAATTCGAAGCATATCGAGATCAAATATCACTATATCAGTGATATCGTGCAGAGAGGAGTAGTGAAGCTCTAGTATGTTACACCGAACAAGCAGATAGCTGATGTGTTGACCAATCCATGAGCAGAGTGAAGTTTGAGTACTTTAGGGAGAAGCTTGGTGTTCTCTAAATCAAGGTTCCTTCCAAGGGGAAGTGATGAGTCCGAGAGCCTTTTCGACATGGTGGCAGGCTGGGCCTCCCATGTTCGGATGTAAGTGCTAAGCCTTTTTGACATGGTGGCAGGCTAGGCCACCCATGGTCGGATGTAAGCACTGAGCCTTTCTAACATGGTGGCAGGTTAGGCCTCCCATGGTCAAATGTAAGTGCTAAGCTTTTCTGACATGGTGGCAGGTTGGGCCGCCCATGGTCATATGTAAGTGTAGATCCTTTCTGACATGATAGCAAGCTGGGGCTCCCATGGTCAGATGTAAGTGCTGAGCCTTTCTGACATGGTGGCAGGTTGGGCCTCCCATGGTCAAATGTAAGTGCTAAGCCTTTCTGACATGGTGGTAGGCTAGGGCTCCCATGGTCAGATGTAAGTGTTGAGTCTTTCTGACATGGTGGTAGGCTAGGCCTCCCATGGTCATATGTAAGTGCAAGGCCTTTTAGAGATGGTGGCAGGCTAGGCCTCTCATTGTCGGATGTAAGTGCTGAGAGTTTCTGACATGGTGGCAGGATGGACCTCCCATGGTCTGATGTAAGTGTACAGCCTTTCCGACATGGTGGCAGGCTAGGCCTCCCATGGTCAGATGTAAGTACTGGGCCTTTCTAACATGGTGGCAGGTTAGGCCTCCCATGGTTAGATGTAAGTGCTAGGCCCTTCTGACATGGTGTCCGACTAGGCTTCCCATGGTCAGATGTAAGAGCTGGGCCTTTCTGACATGGTGGTAGGATGGGCCTTGCCTATTTAGATGTAAGCGTTGGGCCTTTTCAACATTGTGGCAAGCTCAGCCTCCCATGGTTGTATATAAATGCTGAGACCTGCAACCAGCATGAAAAAGCATTGGCTCTGTAGAACTTCCTATAACGAGTAGAATTGAGAGATAGCACCATTTGCTCGAGATAGCGGGAGTAATGATGATGATGATGATCCAGCTTTGATGATGATCTAGATTTAATGATGATCCAGTGATGAAGACTTGTGCTGATCAACTGTATCAAGAGAATACCTTCCTAGTTAAGAGGGAGTGTTGATGTATTTGTAACTTCGGAATGTATTCACTTGTATATCTTATATTGTATTTCATTGTACCCTAATGTTCCTATCGGTAGAATCATTAATATAATAAAGTCATGTAAAGTCATAGAGGTTAACCCTTTGTTGTAAGTCGGGGAAATAGTCTCCACATTTGAGGGGTACTAGGGTTATTAGACTCTCCTAGTGAGGTCGGCCCTAGTAAGTAATTGTCAAGTGGAAAACTAGTATAAATAGAGACTGAGACTCTCTATTTGGAACACACACACTCACTCAACTGTAGCGCATGAGTGAGAGAGGAGGAACTCGCACAAGTGAGAGAGAGAGAACAACTGTCGGAGATCATTTTTGTGTTTTTGGGTTTTACTTTTTCTATTGGTGCTCATTCTATCTCTGATAAAGTTGTGGGGTTTTCTCCTTTATGGTTTCCCCAAGGAAAAATCTTTGTGTCTCTTGTCTCTTGTGATTATTGCTATGCATGTTATTCTCTCAGATAAGATCCTAGATCATATTGATTAAATGATAAAAATATAACATATGTAGACCATCCACATGGATATATTGTAAAAGGTCATGAAGACAGAGTGTTAAGCTGAAAAATGCCTTATATGGTCTAAAACAAGCTCCATGAGCTTGGTATAGCAGAATCACAGAGCCTTCACTCAGTAAATCCATGTCATAGTGCCTCTGTTCATGGGATATTAAAGAATACCCCTAATTTCACTAGATATTGATAATTACCTACAAAAATCCTATTGTTGAGCCCCACTCCCAATACATATTTCTAATTTTAAAAACCTTATTTTCATAATATATTCATTATTTTTACAAGAACCCCCTTTTTATATCCCCCAATACCTATAAACCCCTTATACGCTACTCCTCACCCCCTAATACCTACAATATATTGACCTTTTTTCACAATTAAAAACCCCCTTTGTGAATGAACCTGATAAGATATTGCTCAACAAGGTGAATACCATGTGAGCAGAATTGACTCCTACCTCATCAACAATGGGTTTAGCATAAGCAACAATGAGCCCACTTTGTATGTAAAAACATATCAACAAGGTAAAATGTTGATTATATGTCTTTATGTTGATGACATGATTTACACTGGTAATTTGATGCTTGAAGAATTCAAGACAATCATGAAAAAGGAATTTGAAATGACTCATCTAGGATTGACGAAGTACTTCCTTGGAATGGAAGTTACTCAAACTGATCAAGGTATTTTCATTTGTCAGCATAAGTATGCTACTGATATTTTGCAGAGATTTAGAATGGATAAATGTAAACCGATAGAAACCCCCATTGCTCTACCTGAACAAAGTTAACAAAAACTGACGATGACCCAACAGTAAATGCTACACTATATAAAAGAATGGTAGGAAGTTTAATGTATTTAACTGCAACTAGAGCTGATTTGATGTATGTTGTCAGTCTTATTTCTAGATTTATGGAGTCTCCCAAAGACTCTCACTCGAAAGTTGGAAAAATAATTATGAGATATGTTGCAGGAACACTTGGATATAGCCTCACGTACACGCATACACTAGACAATGCTCTCAATATGATTTTGCAGGAAGTATTGATGATAGGAAAAGCACATCTGGTTATACTTTCCATTTGGGTACAAATCTAATATCTGGGCATCTCACAAACAACCCATTTTCAGCATGTCTTCTACAAAAGCAATATATGTAGAAACCACCACAACAACTTGCCATGCAGTTTGGATAAGAACACTTTTAAAGGATATGGGACACATTGAAAAAGATCCAACTTCTATTTTATGTGTAAATAGCTTTGCAATACAGTGGTCCAAACATAATGTATTTCATAGAAAAAAAAACACATTGACACTCGCTATCATTTCATTTGTGAGTTAGTCAATGATGGAAAAATTTCTTTATTGTTTTGTGGATATTGATCTTCACCAAACCTTTGGGAACAACTGCATTTGAATATGAGAGAGAGCACTTAAGCATTGGTAGTGCTAAATATGTTCTACCCTTTGAGCTTAAAGGTGTGTGTTGAAGAATGTAATCTCTGTGGTCAAATGCATCATTAATTGGTTAGGTAGTTGAGTAGTTCATTTGGTCACCTTACCTTGACTAGTCACCCATCTTATTTTCTTGCCCAAAGTATTGACCCATGGTATTGTTGTTATGGGTGTGTGCAAGAAGTTGAGGGACCTTTTAGATGCAACCTCGCTTTTTAGGAACACGCTCATGTTACATAGAAAAATAACGCGCTCCTCTTCCATAGCGCTTGGAATAGTAAATCCGAGCCTGACATGTCAGCAGACATGTAGGCTAGGTAACAATAACGCGCACGCGTTATAGAACTACAAAACGCGTACGCTTTTTGTAGTTCAATAACACGTGCGCGTTTTGTAAATTTAAAAAATAAAATAAAAACACACAGTCCCCCACCCGAGAGTCATTTTCACCGAATAGTATCGCGAAAAGGAGCGTGGAAGAGTGCCGAAAAAGTGTGGAAGAGTGCCAATTCCTCCATTTGAAGACAAATCCTCTGGTGAATCGTCATATTACTAGGTAATTCATTCACCCATAGCTTTTTTTTTTCAATTAGATACTTAAATTACCATTTTTTATTTGTAAATGCAATAAAAACCATAAAAAAATAAACAACCATCTCATAGCCAAAACACCAACCAACCAAAGATGATGATATGCCAATGCCTTGCCCAATTTAGATGCTATTCTATATCTAATCAAATGAAACTATCTAGTACATTAAAAAAAAATAGAATAGTCAATAACCCAAACAATTACATGACCAAAAGAGCCTACCCTTCAAGAGAAATTCACCAACAAACCAAATATTGCCTAAAAATCTACATCATATGCCATACATCACTATAAAGGCCTTTAAAATTACAAGCAAGCCAAAATTCCTAGAGATTGTGAAAACCATAACCATTAGAAAAAAAAACACTTTCACTAGAATCTAGGAAGCATAAACAAACATCTTTTCAATATGACTGGAAGCATAAACAAGCATCTTTTCAAAAAGTGATGAAAGAACTCGTACTCACTATAGAACCATGGACAATTTCATAATGGCATTCCCTATTATTCTGCCCATATAGAATAAATATGGAATTTTAAAACATTTATTACACACCTAAAAACTTGTGCCAACTGGGGAAATCGTGCCAAAGACTGTTGTACACTGTACAACTTATGTACACATTGAACTAACCTCGAAATCCATGCCAAATTAGTCCCAAATAGAAATAGACATGTATGGCCCAACTTGGAA
>LPNX010314399.1:6075-17773 GCA_001517045.1 Pseudotsuga menziesii
ACCCACAAAAAACCAACCTATGGAGGAAGATGTTGAAGCAATTCGGGAAGGGAAAACTAGATTTAAAACCCCACCTTTCCTTTTGACTTTGGAAATTTTGAATCATAAGGTACATAATTGTTTGGTAGATTCCGGATCATCAGTGAATGTTATGCTACTCACAGTTTGCAAAAAAATTAATGGACAGCCAAAACCTACAGCTTGGGAGGTTACTTAATTAGACAGAACTAATGTGAAAGTAATCGGGGAAATGGAGAATGTTCTCATTCATTTATACGGAAATGAAAAGATATGTCAATATATTGATATTGTGGTGGCAGACATACCTGATAGTTATGGACTTATTTTGAACTAAGACTGGTCTGTGAGGTTAAAGGGGTATTTTGCTTCATATTGGTCACATTTATGGCTGCCTCATAAAGGATTCCAAAATCAGATCAAAATTTGAACGGAACCTTACATGAAACACACTATCACTAAGTTCAAAGAAGAAAATGAATCAGCAAATTTTGTATTGGGGAATTATCTAATTGAGCGTGAACTAAGACATCTTGCATCAGAAGAAGCCAACAACATAATAGACACTCAGCTCGATCTCCTTCAATGTTCACGGGCTGATGAGATTGATTGTAAAATGGTAGATGTAGTGTTTGTTTCAAAAATAGCAGAATTAGATAATGGTTAGGTATTTCACATCTGTAGTCGATCCTAGCCCTTTAACTTACAAATTATTGGATCTATAGGGGTGGGTAGAAAATTGATCAGGTAGTTTAGTTCTCAAATTTTATTTCTCTTGGTTTTTTGCTCTTGATTACCTTGTACATAAATAATTCGATGTCGTTTTTTTTTACTTTGATTTGTTTCTGTTGTTTCTAGTTACTTTTGGTTTGGTTTTGAATAAAAGAGGCAAACTTTTGGTTGCATGGAAAGCATCAGGGTTCTCGATTGACTGAAATCTTTGGGATAAGACTGTGCATTCTTGTTTGAACTGATAGAATTTTTTCTAGTAAGTAGTTTTCCTAAATGGCTATGAACTCATTGAAGTCCTGCTTAATCCCTGAAAATAACTCAGAATCAAAAGGTCTGGAATACTATTTCGAGGCTCCATCCATTTCACATCTAAAATTCCCTAGGGGGTGACAGCGAAAGACCCGCGGAAAGGAAGCAAGGTAAACAGTTTATTATATATAAATGATCCCATGCCAAGATTTAAAAGCCTAAAGGCTAATAAGAGTCAAAACTCCTAAAAGAAGAAATACATATCAAAGCAAAGTATCGAAACACATGAATACAAATTTGCCAAAAGTTCTTCTCCGTCCGTGAGCTAAAAAGTAAATACATATCTCACACAAAAGGACACTATGGATAGAAGAGCCTGAATAAAATTCAGAAAGAAAGGCATAAGGAGGACTCAAAAGAAAAAAAAAGGTTCAAAAGGCACAAAAAGTGTAAACTGGCATGGGAATGAGGAACAAATGAATATTTTTGTTTACCATATGTTACAATCATGTGGGGTCCAAGCTGGAAACTACCCAAAGATAGAGGTAAAATAAAACTCATCTACTAAGCCTCAAAAGAGTTATCCTAACTTTGAGATTTTGGTGTTCCCATTTCCAAAATATTGGACTGTCATCAATTATTTAAATGCATATGTTTGCCATTATAGGAGTACAAGCATCTAGAAGAATTCAACCTATGATTTTAATGGCTAAACAGTCTATTACTGAGGGAAGCGTTGATTCAGAAATATGGGGTTCACCAGGTAGTAACCAATTGTTGCAGCTGCAATAATTTCTTAAATTTATAAACAATTCGAGACCCTCCTTTTAATATTGTCTTGCTTATCTTGTTTGGGATTGCTTGATTTTACTGATGATTGTTAAAAAATTATCTTTATGCCGATGTTGTTCTTATGACTTACATTGATTTCTTACCCCACTGTCGGAAGTTATTGAGGCTATGAATTGGAACCACAGTTAACTATGCATCCATCGTTGTGGAGATGCAGTTGAATGAAGATCCGATCCAAAGTGTACTTTCTCCGATGCGCTTTCTTTTATTTTATTATCGGCTTCCTTATTGGAAAACCGTCGGAACTCTTTGTCTCTACAGCTTCCACCGTTGTGGATGTCATATTGTGAGCACCATGATGGATGTTTCGATCTTTTCCGATTCCCATCAGTTTTGTTTCACAAGGTCTTAGTCTATTTTGATCCATCGTTGCGGCTCTAGAAGGGACTATTCTTCTGCTTTATTTTGGTTTATGTTTGTCGCTCTGTCGATTTTGACTGGTCTACAAAACTTGTTTTCTTTATAGCTTCCACCATTGCGGTGTTCCAACCAACTTATGGTCTGAGGGTATAGTCTTGTTGAGCTCCGATGCAGAGTTATTTTATTTCTCTCACTGATGTTTCACTTGGCACTACGGAACTCGCAATTGTTTCATCTTCCGTCGTTGCAGCGCATTAGCAGACTTGATCACTGATCCCTTAGTTACTACGTCGCTCGATTGTCATTATTTTCCCACCGAATGTTTGTTTTTATCGGGATGTATATGTTGGGGATTTGGGGCATTTTTTCTATTATTTACCTACGAACCCGTTCCTGCGCTATCGTTGTTGTCTCGAATGGAGCATTGTACTTGCTGTCAATAGCTCATTCGTAGGTGGCATAGCCATGGAAGTTTTCAGATTCTTCTTGTCAGCTACACAGCTCCTTGCCAGGTAGGCCAATCTTTTCGATTCTACCCCTTCATTTGAGTTTCAAACTAGGGTTGTCGTCCTTGGTTAGTTTCCACCTCCGTGGTTAATGGACTCCTAGGTTTACAGTTTTTTTAGCATATATCTAGTTCATCTCGACAGTATGGCCATCTGGGGGGGGGGTTTCCTGATGATTACTGCAATTTCGTTATGAATTTTCAAACCGATAAGCCATCTGTGAATGAAAAGATCTCTTTTCCACCGACTCCTTCCATTACTTCATCAATAAATGGTGTTGGTAACAGATCATGGAGACATGCATCATTTAGCTTCCGAAGGTCGACACAGATCCATATTTCTCTCATCTTCTTGTCTTGAACCACCATTAGATTGATCCATTCTGATTCTTCCACGGGCTTGATGATGCCAGCATACAACATCCTGTCAAGCTCAGATTTGACTCGTTCCTTGCACCACGGGTTCAACTAATAAGGAAGTTTATTTACTGGATTCACATATACCTTTAGCAATATTTTCATTTTCCCCAATTCTCCTAAAATCCCTTTAATCTCAGAAAATTTAGTCAAAAACAATTCCTGGGACTCACGACGCAAATCAATGATCTTCGCCATAGTGGATTCGTCCCAATAATATCCTACACTGGCAAAATTCGGGTCTTCTGTTGTCCCAATATTGACCTTTCATATATTAAGAGGTTGTTGGATTTTTTCGGTCGATATATCTAGTGCTATGATATCGTGACTTCCCTCTGATTCTGCGACATTTATATTCCTTACATCATCCTTGTTGTCAGGTTCTTTTCTCACATTGTAACATTCTGTCATCAACTATGTTACTGGTGTCTCATGCGATTATGTAGGAAATTCCACTGGAACTAGTTCCAAGACGACATTTCGGATGTGCTGAAGTGCACTATGTATTACTGGATCATCATTCGCAAAGTTGAAAGTGTGACTGAAGCAGACAGTCATGTCTTTCCATTTTGTAATCTCCCTTCATAGTTATGTTGATACGTACCATAGTCGTGGAATCTCAACCAGCGTATGGATGAAAGCATGTACCCATTCGTCCTTTGGTCTCGACACAAATGTGGTCTGACATGAAACCATATGATCATTGGGATCATTTCTTACATCATCATTCTCTCCTAGTAGTGGTTTGTTTCCCCAAATCAAACTTCCATCAGTCTGTGACATATCGTCCAACCACCGATCGAGTTCTTATATGTCGCCCACCATCTTACTAGAGCGGCCTTCAATGCTTCTTCTAGCACGAACAATCATTGAGGCTCTAATGCTTTGTCTTCAAAATTGTCGATAAACTCAGTCAAGTTGGGTATCCCTTCATATGTTGGTAGCTCGATAACCTTTGTTGCAACCCAGCATAGTGATTGAGTGACTCATCCACATTTTCGGATCGATACTTCATGCAGTCGATTCTGCCAATTCTCAAGTGCATCGTCAAAATCCGATGATGCAAAGCTGGTACTTCTCCACCCTAGCTCCCATTCCATGGTGGGATGGATGTAATCCTCTGAAATATTATATGCATGATACCATCCTCCCATAACTTCCTCCTTTAACTATTCAACGTATCTTCTATCTTCACTCGGATCCAATGGGGCAATGATCTACATGTCGCGATTTTGAAAATTCAACACTCTATTCTTGAAGTTGATAGCTACCAGATTGTTATTATCCTAAACAATCCCCAACGATGTGGGATATGAGCTACTTTTGTCAATGATTTCAACCCTTCTACTTTGATGAGTAAGTGTGGTACTCATCCAATTAGTGAAACTCTGGCTTGATTTGCTAGTCGCAGTTGCACAGGGGACCAAACTGACTATGGTTTCCTAATCCTTTCCCATGTTTGCTTCGTCAAAATATTGACATCTGATCCTAGATCCAAGATGACAGATTCCATGTCATACTCACCGATTTGGACATTCATTCTCATCTACCTTTCGGTTTTCTTTTTATGCAAATATTTTACGGCGTAGTCTTGTCGATATAGTAGACTTGTTATTTCAGCTAACGCATTAGGATCTTTGCTAATGACAAACAACTTTCTAGGAAACTTTGTGATGGTCCTGCTACAAGTGATGTATCAAAAGTAGGTGGCATTTCATAGATAGGTAGCTTACCCATATCTATATTTATGGCCTCTCTTGCATCGAAGAACGTTTCTTTCTCGGTGTCGACATCAAATTGTACCTTCTTTCGAGCTGCTAATTGGATATGTGGTAGTGGAAAATCATCTCCCATTGTCATGCCTACTCAATTTATGACTCCAACATCTACAGGTTGAGTCCTGGGTTCAACCAAAATATTCCCTATGGTAGGTCCTTAATTTTGATTTTAAGGTTGGTTTGCAACCTGGTTCAGATTCGGGTTCTGGTTCTGTGGTGGTGGGACATTCTTTGCTTGCCACTTCGTGGACAGGTGTGGGAAATATTCAACAGTATGATCTGCAATGCTACAATAAGTACATTGCAACTGAATGTCTAGGAAATATCACTAATAATTTCCCAATAATCCACAATTATAGCATTGCTCAGGTCCACAACCTCATCCCATACCTCCTCCTCGACTGAAGCCTCCATGAAATCCTCCTTGTGGCTCGTACTATGGTTGATTGGAATGTTTTTTCTGAATAGGTTGTGGTTGAATATACTATGGTTGAGTATATTGTGGTTCAGTATACTACAATTGTTGTTGATTATACTGTCACACTCAAATTCTGTCACTAGCATGTGATAGGATCCCTAACACAGATAGTTGCCCTCAAATCCCAAACTTGAAGTGAAACATGCTATGGGTGTTGGTTTTAACATACAAAACTTCAGCACCGCTCTTACCCTCAAGCAGATAAGTGGTACCTTATGCAGCAGCACCCAATTTATGTGGAAACCAGGCAGTGCCACCACCTTTAACCTTTGTTGTTGGCGTGGTTCTCACCCTTCACCACTCTGGCATAAAGGAGTATAAGCGATGCCCTTGGTAAAAAGTGAAAAAAGGAGGTTTCACGAAGCTTCTAGAACAAAAGCCTCGTGTCTAGCCTTATCCCTACTCACCCGAGTCAGTTAAGATTGAGATCCCTCCTTTGAGGATCTCATGGCCACCTCACCCACCAATTTCTCGACCATTTCTATCCCTTTGAGCCCTATAAATACAATCTCATACTCTATGGTTGGGAGGGAGAAGAAAGAAGTAAAGGTATGTTGTTGAATTAACATCCTCGCCTAATCCATTAGAGAGCATACAGGATCAAGTTGGAGATATCGGGGATTAGGTGCTAGTCTATGAAGGAGTGCATCGACACTAAGGAAAAACGGTTGTAAGCTATTTCATTCATCTATTAATGCAAAGTTGATTTCCTTACCATATATATGTTGTGTTTAAATATCACATGTATATTCTTGGATTCCTTAGTCACTAATATGGATCTATGGATAGTTTTCTGGTATCTTTGATGTTGTTGTATGTTTGATGTGCTTCTGCAGGTCTATAGTTATTTCATCAAAGTTTTATTCCAGGCATCTATAGATTTCAGGGAAAGTCTTCAACCTAGTTGTTACTCATTTGTTCTGGATCTGAACCATTCAGACCATAGGAACAGTTTTTGTCCACAGAAGGTGCTATATTCCTGATAACAAATCTGGCGACTTCGCTGGGGAGTTAGTTATATGTTCTGATCTTCCTCAGCTTCTGAACTACTCGTGTCCGAATCCAAGCTCTAACCTCCCATATTTGCAGTCAGATCTACATCTGACCTAGTGAAATTTTGGTTTGAAATCTTCAAATCTCTTCGGATCTGAGTCACCTTAACTTTATATGCTCTGTATTGTTGTTGATTCATAATTTTTTGTATAGTTTTGCAATTTCTAACTTGATTTTTTCGCTCTCCTTGTGTTTTGGATTGTTACAGGGAATCGCGCATGTGCCTTAGGCAACAAGCGGTGCCACTTCCTGAGTCCAGTTAGCAATAGGCAGTGCCACCGCTTGAGTTTAGTGGACAAGAAGCGATCCTGCTTGAAAATTTCTCTATCGGCAACCCCTTTGGCGCGATGCCAGGTAGGCATGTCCCAAACCTTGATTTTTTCAAATTTTTGCAAAAGAATTGTGATTTTTGGATTTTTGTGTGTTGATTTAGTTTTGTCCAAACTTGTTTGAAGTTGCTTGAGTGATTGAAATCTAAATTTTTTATGTGGAAATTGCTTGTTTGTCAAAATCAAAAAAAAAGCTAGGTTAGATTCATCATTCATTACTGCTTGTAAGTTTGTTCTGAAAGGATTTTTTGGAAGCTTTAGGTCAGATTAGATCTCTGCCTGTTATAGACTAGTACTGAAAATAAAGGCTCCCTTAGATCATTTTGCTTGTTTCTATTTTTCGTTAAGTGTGAGAAAGACTTATTTTCGCTATGAAAAAAAAAATTGTTGAGACTAGGTTGTTGTTTTATTGAGATTAAGTCGTTGGGTCTCAGATTAGCCTCACAAGCTTTCAGTATTCCTTTGCTCTTTTGTCTCTTTTGCATCATTATCTCATCAAAAGGAAAAAATACCAATATTTTAAGTTAGATCTTTCCATGTTTTAGAAAAATCAAAAAAAATAGCTTGCATATGCATATTTGGGTGCTGTTTGTCTTTCTTCTTCGTTGAAAAGAGATCTTACCCTACCTGTTTGCTTTCAAAAAAGAGTTGATTTGAAGAAGTGTTGTTTGATTGTATGCTCGGAAAAAGAATTTTTTAGTATACTTGTTTGGGGAATTTTTTGGTTTTAGAGCAAAATTGAAAAATAAAACACTCTCTCTCCTTCCCGTAATTAGGCATACTAAACGGTAAAGTGAATGAACTTGCATTTTCGTATTTGCATGGTTTAACTTTTCTGTCAAAACCTCATGCATTCACCTAACCGTCCACTTTAAAATTAACGGTAGTTATAGGCTTAAAATTTGTATATAAATTTGAGTGTTAGGTTAGAGACGTGTTCGGGCATCGTTAAATGTAGGAGCTATCATTATTTGTTTGCAATACAACCCAGGAATCACATGGTTCTTCCACATACTGTCGGTATATCGAATAGCCTTTCATGTACCCTTGAGGTATATAGAAAGGTACTTCATGTACTCGATTGTATATCGGAAGGCCCCTTGTGAACGGTTTTTCATTAGACAGCACTACTACTGATTTGAGCTCCCACGTACCTTGAGTATATCGAGATACCCCACTAAGATACCTTATCTATCTGAGAAAATCCCTTTGGCCATATTGTGTGGAGAAATACCCCGAAAACAACATTCGAGGAGATTACTACGCACGTACCCTTGTGGTATATCATGATTTGCACCTACTTGAAAATCATGGTGAGAGACCGACCATTTGAGCTCATCCTGTCATTTGAATTTGCTTGTTGGCCTATAGCTTGAGTAGGAGAATGTTTTTTGGCATGTTTTTTCTTAGCTATGAAACCTTAGGTTAGATTAGTGACTGTGCAATCTGGCTAAGTTTCATTTGAGACAGTCTAGAAGAACACAGGGCTTACCACCTGACTTTCCTCCCATTACAGGAGAAGGTCCAATGGAAGCTACTGACCAAGGAGCTACAACTACTTCCCATGTGGAAGAGAACCTAGTTGTAGAAAGTTCCTTTTCCAGCCTGATATCGTTCACTAACTGATTCTATGAAACCTATAAATCATGTTGAGACTTCACACCACCCAGGTCAAACTTCTGACCCTACAGTTGCAAATGTTAGGTCTATTTCTAGTCCTCCTAGGTCTTCTAAGGCTGGGGGGAAACCTTCAACTCTAGTTGTATCAGTACCTTATAGTGCTGGGGGGAAACCCCCGACATGATCTACATTACCTTATAGTGGAGTTGTTACTCATAATAGACAGGCCTTTAATGCAATCACATCCACAGTTTACACTCCTCCTATGAATATAGTTAACCCTCCATTGAGTTCAGGTCAACCCTTAGGGGCACAACCTGTAGTTAACCAAGATTCCTAGGGGTATGGTCACCCAGATAATCAAGTACCTGTAGGAAATGTGAATTACCAACCTACCCCTACAGGCATGTCATACACTGGAATTCCATATCCTGGAAATACTTTCACTCCATGGGGGCAACCAAACTGGTCCTACATGCCAGCATTGGGAGGAATACCTATTCATATGGCTGGAGGTGTCGGAGGGCCACCTTATGGAGGTCCTCCCCCTACAAGTCCTGGTGGTCCTGGAGGTCCTGGAGGGCCACCTTATGGAGGCCCTCCCCTCGAGGGGCCTGGCAGTCCTCCTGCAGGTGGTCCCGGAGGTCCTGGTGATCCCAGAGGTCCTCCTCCTAGTGGTCCTAGTGGTCCTCCCCCTAGTGGTCTAGGTGGTCCTAGTGGTCCTGGAAATCCTACTCCTAATCCTCCTAGTGGCCCTAGTGGTTTTAGAGGCCCTAACCCTAGAGGTCCATCTTCTGGAGGTTCATCGTCTGATCCGTTGGACCTCAACTTGAGTGCATTAAAATTTTATTTAAAGAATGATTTAATCAGTTTGCTGAATTCATCAAATAGCTTTAACAGTTAATTAAATGTTGAAATCTGATATAACAGCAAACTAAACAAGAAATGAAACAGCAAAACTGAAACAAAAATGAGAAACACTGAAACAGAGAGTCACAAATAGAAGTTGATAACGGAGTTCACCCCCTCCACTGGGCTACGTCTCCGGGTCCCTCTCTAATGGGTACCGATCCAATTAATCTCTTTAAGATGGTACAAAATGATTCTGGAATCAACTTCAGCAATGTCACGTCCCCGTCCCTCAACCGGCGAAGAGGACGCGACGAACCCCAAAGACAGACCGGGCAAACAGCCCATGAACATTATCAGATGAAATCAATGCTGGAATTAAGCATACACGGATGCATTTATCTTCAATCAGACAGTGGAAGCACACATACTCATAAACCAGCATTCAACAAGATCATTATAGTTCATTTAACATCAATATAAAATTTGCAGAGATGGAATAACCAGCAGCACTTATCTCTTGATGAAGAATTCACCCGCAACCAGCTACGTCGCTGCAACGTTCCACCCAACCATAGGCCAGCTTGCTCATCTATCTCTCAGCAACACTGCCACCCCTGAGCTGGGCATGATTCCTCCGGAATAAGGGTCAATTGCAGGCTTATACATAGCCAAGGGGACATAAACAGCAAACCAATCACAGCTGGGTTTCACAGGCTGTCAACAAACAATCCAAGCCAGCACAGTCCAAGGGACTAACCACTGCATACCAGCAGCAAAACAATCCCTTCACAGCTCTGTGAAGCAGTCATAAACAACAGGGGACAGCCCCAAAGAATGGAGGAGCACAGCTCAAGTCCAAGGGACAACCCAGAGTTGGTTTTGGCCCTAACGTGGCCAAAACAACTCAACCACAACATCCCAGACCAGGGAAACAATAGCAACAGCCCAATTTCAAAGTAAAAACAATGGCAACTATGCATAGTCCCAAAATACAGAAACTCAGCCCACGAATTGGAAACCCACAGTGGCTCAAAACGAAATTGAACACCACAACCCACAAAACACAGGGAAAACAACAGTCCCAAATCAGGGAAAAAGACACAGCCAACAATCGTGGGAAAACCCAGAATTTCCCGTGCATGAGAGAAACAATCAGACCCCGTGAGGAATGAACAGCTCTTCCTGGGCTCGTGGGTGAACAACAACAGCTGAAAGGACGCGAAATTGGCTGTGCGTGAGTAACAGCAACAATTCCCTGCGTGAAGGTGAGCGGCAACTCATGGAGAGGAACAAAATGCCATGGGCACAATGAACAGGCGCGTGAGGAGAACAGAACAGGCAGGGCAAGCATGGGGTCGTGGGTGGAGTGTGGATGTGGGAAAAGGACTGACAGTCCTGCCACCCCACTCCCAAAGGCAATAACTGCCCATCCACCAGCAGCCATAACTGCCCAACCACCCAACAGAACATTAAAGAGGTTGAAAGAGGTTGAAAGAGGTTGGGTAAGACAAGGTGGCAAAACAACAAGGTAATAAAACATGGGTTTTTCCCCCATAAACCAAGGTTTGACATCCCCCACCCCTTATCCTTTGGAACCATGCCCTTTTCATTCAACATTGCACTGCCGTAGCTGGTTGTGGTTTAATTAATTGATGTGCGGGTTTACATGATGCCGAATTATAATGTGCCTTATAGCACGAGATGCCACCGGCAATTATCCCCATTGCCGAAACATACACAACAAAATCGATGGTGGGGCTTTTGCCTTGAGCTCCTCGCCACAATTAATTAAAATATATACATCATGCAAACGGGGTCGAAACCGGGGACATGACATTACCCTCCCCCTTGGAATAACACCATCCTCGGTGTTCCATTACATATATACAATACATATACAGTTGCACATCAAAATTTCAAAATTGCAGATCTGCCCCACGTTCAATCATCTACTTTGAACGTTCACGACCAAGCCTCTCGGCTTCCATGGACTTTTCCTGCTGGTTCTCAGCTTCTTGCTAATCCCGAAGTCTAGGAACTTTGCGGCTATTGCCCTCATCATGTTTCCTCATTGGACAGTCTCGGCGTAAATGATGTCCTCCGCATCTCCAGCATCTCACTGGCTGCTTCATCTTTACCTGCTCAATTTCCCTTGAGCCTTCATGCCTAGACCGTTTTCTTATCGGGTCGCTTGGACAATTGTCCCGTTGCTGATCCACCTTCCTTTCCTTTGCCGATTGCTCCCAGAAGGCTTTTCACCTCCCTTTGCAAACCAATAGAGTCTTGCAAAATCTGGTGGTTCATTTGACTCTGCCTTTTCTGTATCCTGAGCATCTCCCCAAGATTCTCTTGGTTCTTGGCAATCACTTGAAGGAGACTTCCAGCCAAGTCCAACAACTTTTGATCTGCTGCCATAATCAATGTGCACCACCTGGTTTCACTTTTCTCACCTGTG
>LPNX010314399.1:24263-69787 GCA_001517045.1 Pseudotsuga menziesii
AGCAACTATAAACAGAATGTTGTACAAATTCTTTATAACCTCTCTTCTGGAAATTACAATTAACCTTCGAAAGGCAAAGAAAGCTAAATTATAACAAAGAATGTCGACTTCAAAAGAACAGCGTCTAGGCACTTCGCAGCAACTCCCCAAGTTTCTCATAATAGAAAAATGAAGCTATGTGCTCTAACATAATCTGAATCTCCCTTCCTATGTCCCCCTCGAAGGGCAAAGAAATCCTCTATTTAACGTTCAAGGCGAGGATAAGTAACAGGTTTTGATTCGTCTTTATCATCACAGCTGTTATATTCTTTATTATCATTACAACCATCTACTAAAAATGAACCATGCAACCCCACCAAATCGTTGCACAAGCGTTATGTTACCACGACGTTCCATATCCCCAAAACGTTGCAACTAACTCCACGCACATGTGTTGACTCACAACACGTTGCAATAACCTGCAACTGGGCTATGCCACATGGAAGGTAACCGTTTGATGTCACCACCAACTTCGCAGCAACCGATATATACATGTCACAGTGAACGTGATATATATGTCATAGCAACTCAACATGTAACCAATGTCACAGCATCGCAGCATCCACAAACATCGCAGCATATAACCAATGTCGCAGCATCGCAGCATCCACAAACGTCGCAGCATCCACAAATGTCACAGCATTGCAGCATCCACAAACGTTGTAGCATACGTGATCGTGTGGCTTTTCATGAACCAAACGATGTTCTACTTGATAGTGCGCAAGTGGCGCGGCTCATGCTATAGCTGCGCGGCACGGCTCATGCTATAACTGCGTGGCCATAACTGCGCGGCTATAACTGCACGGGCTATAACTGCGTGATGTTTAGCATATGAGTTAAAAACATATGTTATGTCCTTTGAACCATAGATTAATAACTATTGTACCATATTGGATCAGTGTAATTTTTAAAGATGAATAATCCACCGGATCATTCCTCCCCATTGAAGAGCTTTTGGACCACCAAAAGCCTAAATCACTCTGCAAGTAAGTGAGGGTACTGCTCCCTCACTTTCCCAATCTCCATCCATCTTGCTTTGTTAGGATGCATGCCTTTAAGCCCCACTCAAAGGTACTCAGCATTCCCCCTTCATGAAGTCCTTACATTTCTGTCAAGAATAACATCATCCTGCAACTCTTTCATGTATTCAGGTGCCATATTATCAACTGAAGGAATCTGTATGTTAGTTTCCTCATCCATGATCATAGGAGGCTCATACAATTTAATATTCTCAACATTGAAAACTGAATAGATTTGCATGTATGGAGGTAAATTCAAGCGAAAAGCATTAGTACCGATCTTTTCCAAGATCTCAAAAGGACCATACCTGATAGACTTAAGCTTTTTACCTTCACCTTTCATTCTTTCTTTGGTGATATGTAACCAAAATCTGTCACCAACCTGAAAATGATGATCAACTCGATGCTTGTCATGCCTGGCTTTGTACTTTGCCTGGCTCTTCTCCAACTATTCCCGAACTGCCTGTTGCACCACTTGGATTCTCTGAATGAATCTTAGAGCTTTATCTGCATCATGATGTCCATCCACTGCATCTTCGCCAAAAGAGAAGTCCATCGGTGTTTTTGGCAGATACCCAAAACAAGTTTCAAAAGGAGATCTTTTCGTGGAAGAATGAACTGCATGATTGTAAGCATGTTGTATATACTGCAACTGCTCATCCCAAAGTTTAGGATGTTTACTACAATATCCTCTGAGCAGCTGAACCACTGTTCTATTTACTACCTCTGTTTTCCCATCAGTCTGTGGATGAAAAGCTGTACTTTTCTTAAGTTTAGTATCCATAAACTCCCATAAAGTTGACCAGAATTCTCCCAAAAACCGGGAATCCTGATCATATACAATAGACATGGGTAGCCCAAAATGTACCCAAACATTCTGAAAGAATAGATGAGTTGTTTGTTCAGCAGTGATCTGTTTGTTACATGGAATTAAGATACACATTTTGCTGAATTTGTCCACAACAACATATAGGTAATCATGCCCTTTTCTAGACATAGGTAGTCCTCCTACAAAGTCCATAGAAATACTTTCCCAAGGACGAGAAGAAACTGGAAGAGGGGTGTACAAACCCAATTTCCTATTGCTAGGCTTACTTGTTGCACACATAACACATCCTCGTATATATTTAGCTACAGTTTCTTGCATCTGAGGCCAATAACAATGATTCTGTAATAATGACAGTGTTTTACTTACTCCAAAATGTCCTACAATTAATGAACTATGTGCTTCTGAAATCACATGCACTCTCTCTTTTTCCTTGAATACAGAGTTTACCGATATGATACAAGAGTTGATTATGCACATAATAGTTCTATTCCCATTTACCATGTATTAGTGATGCATATACTTTCTTAAAATATTTATCTTTTGCATACTGTTCAATGTAACTTTCATGTGTTAATGAACTATTTTGAAGAGTGATTGAAGCATTTGTAGGAGGCCTTGATAACATGTCTGCTACCTTATTATGAATTCCCTTTTTGTACTTAATTATGAGATGAAACTGTTGTAAGAATCCCATCCATCTTAAGTGCCTACTTTGCTGTACTTTAGTTTGAGATTGTAAATATTGAAGTGGCTGATGATCAGTATGTATGACTGTTTCTTTTCCCATTATATAATGTTTCCACTTCTTCACACTCTATACTAAAGCATACAATTCTTTTTCATAAGTCAGATAGTTACTTACCGCAGTAGAGAATGTTTCTGAATGGTAACATTCGGGCTTCCTCCCTTGCATCAAAATGGCTCCCATGGAAAATCTGTTGGCATCAGTCTCGATCTCAAATGGCTGCTGCAAACCTGGCAACGTCAAAACTGGTGTTGTGCTAATCCTTTCCTTCAAAGGGTCAAAGGCTCTCTGATTCTTTCCTCCCCACTGGAAAATTTCTTTAACGCTTGTCAATGCATGTAATGGAGCAGCAATGGAAGAAAACCAAGAAATGAATTTCCTCCAATACTGAACCGCACCTAGAAAACTTTTGATTTCAGTAACGGTGTTAGGCCGTGGCTAGTTTACAATGATAGTAACCTTGGCTGGGTCCAATTGCAGGTGGCCTCCACCAATAATATGGCCCAGATATACTAAAGAATTTTTAGCAAACTCACATTTAGACATTTTTACATAAATCTTCTCCTTCCTCAATACATCTAAAACTTTTTTCACATGTACAATGTGTTCCTCCCAGGTTTTACTAAACACTAGGATATCATCCAGGTATACAATTACAAAATCATCAATGAATGGACGAAAGACATCATTCATGACCCGCATGAAAGTAGCAGGTGCGTTACAGAGCCCGAAAGGCATCATAAGCCATTCATACAAACCCTGTTTTGTTTTAAACATTGTTTTCCAGACATCATTTTCAGCAACCCGGATTTGATGATACCCACTATGCAGATCTAATTTTGTAAAGTAAGTTGCATGTTTCAACTGATCAAGCAAATCATCAATGTGAAGAAGAGGATACCTATTTTTAATTGTGATTTTGTTAAGGGCCCTATAGTCGATGCACATCCTCCAAGACCCATCCTTCTTCCGAACCAAGACTATAGGAGATCCACAAGGAGAAGTACTTGTCCGGATGACCTCCTTCTCAATCAGCTCCTGAACCTGCTTCTTGACTTCCTCATTCTGGATTATAGACATCCGGTACATAGCTATGTTCGGGAGTGGCACATCTTGCTGCAAATGTATCTCATGCTGAATCTCTCTCTTTGGTGGTAACCCCTTCGAATCTTGAAACAAACCATCATACTCATAAATGATTTCAATCAGTTCAGATTTATGCTTAGGGTCACATCCTTCAAAATATTTAGAGATCTCATCATTTTTCATCTTAACCATCATTAACAAAAAAAATTATTACTAGCATTTACCAGCCTCTTCATTTGTCCTGCAGAAACTATTGCTAGATTTGTTTTTGTCTTATGTGCTCGTACAATATATTCCACACCATATTTAAAAAGATGATACTTATTCTGCTCTCTATAAAACACTGCTTTTCGGTCATACAAATATGGACTCCCAAGTACAATTCCACAAATGTCAAGTGGTACTACATCCAATTCTACCTCATCCATAAACTTTTCAGTGATGGCAAACTTTAATACAAATTTATTTGTAACTTGCAATTGTGTATCATTAGTAACCCAACCAAGAGGATAGGGTTTTTCATGAGGCATAGTAACTAAATGCAATTTCTTAACCACTTCTTCTGGTATCATATTTACTTGTGAACCACTATCAAACAAGGTATCAATCTTTGTGTGATTTGCAATGACACGAACATGAAACAGTGCACTTCTATCTTTATCATTTTGCTTAGAAGTAGATGGCAGATTTGTACTTGCACTAGAACTTGATTTTGCATCAATGGGAAGTGAGATACTTTTATTCTTACCCTGGATTCCGACAGCTGTAACCTTTGTTTCATCACCTGAGTCGGATCCCAAGTCTTGAATAACTGATGTAGTAGCTTTTTCTTTGCCTTTATCTTTGTTTCCTCCGTACTTCTTTGGCCTTAACTCCGGATGAAGTTTCCAACACTTAGAGACATCATGTCCCTTCTGACAATGCGAACATGTAGGATTTTCACCCTCTTTCTTAACAGTAGCCATCTTCTTTTTCCCCATATCTTTACCTTTCGATTTGTTGTCAAATTTAAAGGATTTCTTCACAAAAGTATGATTAGCATGCTTACCCCTGGCTTCTAAATGTGTAGCTTGAACACATACATCATCCAAATTACTGGCGTTAAACATCAACAAAGTATGTCTCAAATAAGAATGCATGCCACCAATGTACTTAAGAAGAGTTTCCTATGTATCTAATGAAACATTCAATGCAATATCCCTCTTTCTAAATTCATGAGTATAGTCTTGAATATTTTGTCCTTTAGCTTGTCTAAACATTTTCCAACTCATGGTTAATTGTTGAATATGTCCTAAAGGATAAAATTGCTTCCTTAATACTTCCATGAATTCATTCCAAACTGAAATAATTTTACCATTATTTCGAAGATCTTGCTGAATCTTGCTCTCCCACCAAGTAAGAGCCATACCACTCATCCTCAAAGTGGCCATTCGATTCTTGGAAGGGTCATCATTAATGCCCTGCACCCTGCAATATACTTCAAGCTGCTTGATCCAATTGTCTAACTTTTCAGCATCTAAATCTCCATTATAAATTGGCAATTCAAACTTTACATCCAATTTGAAATAAGGCATATTAGGACTTGCATTATTTGAATGAGAAGTATGGGAAGAAGAGAAAGCTTGATTAGTTTCAGGAGGATCACCATCACCTCCTACTCCTTTACCCTTTTCTTCCTTCTTCACTTCTGCATCTTTGGATGAACATCCTTCTTCTTTCTTCTTCCTTTCTGCTCGCTCATCGAGTAGAATTTCCATCATGGCTTTCATGCTCATAAAAGCCTCCAAAAACTCAGTTTTAGAAATAACAGGTTTTTCCCGTTCTATATGTCCTTCTTCTTCCCCTCGTGGAGAAGACATGGTTCTTGAGAATGTTCTCCTCGAGCCAATCTCAGGATCTCCTTTGATTAATTCTCCTTCACCACGTTTTTCTTTGGACCTGGTAAGCATTCACAAACTTGCACAAGCAGTTAACCTGCTCTGATACCATAATATGATCCGTCGGACCTCAACTTGAGTGCATTAAAAGTTTATTTAAAGAATGCATTAATCAGTTTGTTGAATTCATCAAATAGCTTTAACCGTTAATTAAATGTTGAAATCTGATATAACAGTAAACTAAATAGGAAATGAAACAGCAAAACTGAAACATAAATGGGAAACACTGAAACAGAGATTCACAAATAGAAGTTGATAACGGAGTTCACCCCCTCCACTGGGCTACATCTCCGGGTCCCTCTCCAATGGGTACCGATCCAATTAATCTCTTTAAGATGGTGCAAAATGGTTCTGGAATCAACTTCAGCAACTGTAAACAGAATGTTGTACAAAGTCTTTAAAACCTCTCTTCTGGAAATTACAATTAGCCTTCGAAAGGCAAAGAAAGCTAAATTATAACAGAGAATGTCGACTTCAAAAGAACAGCATCTGGGCACTTCGCAGCAACTCCCCAAGTTTCTCATAACAGAAAAACGAAGCTCTGTGCTCTAACACAATCTGAATCTCCCTTCCTCTGTCCCCCTCGAAGGGAAAAGAAATCCTCTATTTAACGTTCAGGGCAAGGATAAGTAACAGGTTTTGATTCGTCTTTATCATCACAGCTGTTGACTTCTTTATTATCGTTACAACCATATGCTAAAACTAAACCATGCAACCCCGCCAAATCGCTACACAAGCGTTATGTTACCACGACGTTCCATATCCCTAAAACATTGCAACTAACTCCACGCACATGTGTTGACTCACAACACGTTGCAATAACCTGCAACCGGGCTATGCCACATGGAACGTAACCGTTTGATGTCATCACCAACTTTGCAGCAATCGATATATACAGGTCGCAGCAAACGTGATATCTATGTCGCAGCAACTCAGCATGTAACCAATGTCGCAGCATCCACAAACGTCATAGCATCGCAGCATATAACCAATCTCGCAACACCACAGCATCCACAAATGTTGCAGCATCCACAAATGTCGCAGCATCGCAGCATCCACAAACATCGCAGCATCGCAGCATCCACAAACATCGTAGCATACATGATCGTGCGGCTTTTCACGAACCAGGCGATGTTCTACTTGACAGTACGCAAGCGGTGCGGCTCATGCTATAGCTGCGCGACGTGGCTCATGCTATAACTACATGGCCATAACTGTGCGGGCTATAACTATGCGATGTTTAGCATATGAGTTAAAAACATATGTTATGTCCTTTGAACCATAGATTAATAACTATTGTACCATATTGGATCAGTTTAATTTTTAAAGATGAATAATCCACCTGATCATCGTCTCATCAGCCTTTTCAAAAACCTGTGTATTAGTCCACTTACATCCCTACCGGTGGTTACATGCCTTATCAATATTACCAGTATGTTGAACCAAATCGTCAGTTACATTTCCTAGCAACTTTGGACTTTCGTGATCTGTCTAAGTTGATCAATGACCCCATCCAACATAATCCTTCATGGCCCCCCATTCCAGTCAAGTTACCATCGGATATCCTGAAATTCGATGGAAAGCAGGGAGATGATCCCAAAAATCACATTATGAATTTCCATCTATGGTATTCGTCAAATTCCTTCAAGGGTGATTCTATTCGATTGAGACTCTTCCAGCGCACTTTGACTGGTACGGCTGTGAAATGGTATATCAAACTTCCAAGACACTCATTTGTGGATTTTAGTGCTTTGGCAACTGTCTTCCTCACACATTTTCAGCTACCAATTCGCTACGAAATGGGTGCAGACATTTTTACCTCTCTACGTCAAAATACCTCCACAGACATTTTATATCATATTCATGAGTGGAGAAGGCGGAGAAGGCTCATTAAAGCTCCTATCCTGGACCAACTCTTAGCTGATTGGTTTACGAAGTCTTTGTTTCCACCCATTGCTTAAGATGTGGCTATGGGGGTGTTGTTACTAAAGAGAAATCCATTAGTCGCGCTCAGTATCTAAACTTGGTATATTCCTATTCTGGAGCTTTGTATGACCTTATTCCTCAAGATCCTCGTCCTTGCACGGACCCTGCTAAGCCACCTGCAGAAAATCTTGTTGATGGGGTTATCGGTTCAATCCAACCTCCATTGGTAGTAAAAGCTGCCAAACAGCCCAGTCCTTCGACTACTGCTCCTTCCAATCCTATGGTTTCCATCGAGGTGAATGTTATTCAAATTATGCAATCATCTAATAGTAAGAACAAGGGAAAGGGTAAAAACAAGAAACCCAAAAACCAACAGGAAAATCCTAAACCTACGGCCCCAGAGAATGATGATAAAGGAAAAAGGAAAGCTAAATATCCCTTCCTATTGTGCGGTGGTGATCATTTCAAGAAGGAGTGCCCCCGACGTGATGAAATTAATAAGTTTTTAAAGAGTAACCCTGCCCCAACAGTTCTTACCGATCCTTTTCGTTCTCAGCAACAACTGGTAGACCACATGTCTAACTAGGGAAATTCTATTTCTATAGAGGAAATTCGAATGATGTCATCGAAAACTATAATATAGTAACTCGAAGTAAGTCATATGACAAACCTGAGGAAAATAAAATCGAGAATCCTTCTCCAAATAAATCTCCTTCTACTGGTTGTCCTGCATCCTTGTCTAATGGTCCACTAATGATCGAGAAGACTAATCTCAACATTATTTTGCGTCTGCCCAAGAGTACTCTTAGGAAGGCTATTTTTAACCCTAATTCCCGAGCTGCAAAGTTCTATAATGTTGTAGAATACCTAGGTCAGGCACCATGTGTAATTTCAACCTTAGAAGTGCTCCAAATCTGTCCCACACAACGCAAAAACTTATTGACCTCCTTAGGAGCCATCGACCCAGGTGACACGAATCTGATTCATTTCAACCAAGAGAACCTCAATGATCCAGATTTATGCAGGAACACAAAATAATACACAAATAACCATAGAAACAAATATCCAGTGGAAATAACACTTCATTTCATTAATCAATAACTGAAACTTGTTTACATACATAATGGAAATAAACTAGCTAGAGTGTTGGTAGCTTATCTCTGAGAAGAGATGTGGCAGCTACATGCCTCTGAACTCTGTGTTAAAATGAGGCTCAAAGGACTATATATTATTGAGAAATAATGGAAACCCTACACATCCAAAAACCTAACCCTAGGAGGTGAAACGCCTTAATGTGGGCCCCGTTGGGTAACTTGGTACATCAATTTCCCGGGGTGATAACTTTAGCATACTACCTCCATTTGACGCGCATCATACATCGTTAGAAATATATGTTTAAGGACTACATCCACAAATGAAAATTTTTGAGTTTGAAAAGGACTCATATTTTCCCGACCATTCGATGCCGAAAAAACGTTGTTTAGGGCCTCAAAACGGCTCCGAAAGTTTAGGACCCGAAAACTGCCAAAAATAGTAAATTGTGCTACAATTAAGGAAACTGGAAAGATGAAAGAAACAATGGTGGGGGTCCAAGAGGAATATTTGGGTGGCCACCAATACCTCTTGTATCACTCAAACCTAGATTACCTCACCAACTAGCTTTTCAAATCGTAACAAGAGTAGTTGGGAAAAAGGTCTTTAGAACCATTTTAGATGAAGGTGCTTCAACCTTAGTTTTGTCTCTGTCCTGATGGAAATCCATTGGCTTTCCTGAGCTTGTAAAATCATTGATGACCCTAAAGGCCTTTGATGGAAGAGGTTTCCAGCCCCATGGCCTCATGCCAACCCTTTTAGTATAACTAGGGGGCAAAACTGTTTCCATTCAGGTGGAAGTAGTGGATGCCCCGTTAGACTACAATCTTCTCTTAGGAAGAAAATGGTTTTACACTATGACCGTTGTCGCTTCAATGGTATTTAGAACCCTCCAGTTTCTGCATTTGGGAAGAATTATGATTATTGATCAATTTGATTTCTATACACCGGATGTTACTACCCCTACAGCAAATAACGTCCCTTTTCTAGGTCAATCCCCTCCTCCTTGCCAGTCGATTGGGGTGGGGATGTTGAAGGACTCTGGCCTCATGGGCATGTTTCCATCAGCCCCTTCTAGATTAGAAACGACAATAGTTAATATGATCTCTTCGTTTAGCTATGATCCTAAGGGTAAACGATTTGTTGAGACATCCTCCCTCGACCCGCATGAAGCAGTTTATGATGCCATCAAATCTATTTTCGATGTTCCTACAGATGATCTTCATCTTGTGGCTTCAGATCCTTACCACTTTCCCTACTGGTTAGAACGTTCACTTCCTATTCTAGATTATCTCTCCCAAAAAATTTCGTCATATGAGTCTATTATAGAGATTATGAATATGAATGAATCAGTATGGGAGGATCACCATCACAGATCCTTGTTCCTCCCCAAAACCAGTTTGGAAGAAAATTGTTTTGTATCTCTCTTGGGTACTAATATTGTCTATGATTCGCAAACACCTGTCTTGTAGCAAGATTCTAAGTCTGAAGGCAATTTATGCAACATTACCGAAATGGCTCCAATTGACATATCGGTCAAGCCTGGAACTATTGAACATGTTAACATAGGGAAAAATTGTTCAATAGACGAAACTGAAGAGTATAGAGCACTTTTTAAAGAGTTCCGAGACATTTTTTCCTGGTCTTATGAAGAAATTTATGGGATAGATCCATCTATTGTGGTCCATCAGATCAAAACCTATCCTACAGCCATACCGATTAGGCATAAATTGAGATAAGTCCATCCGCGGAAAGCTACGCATATCAAAGTTGAATTTGAGAAACTTCTAAAGGCAGGATTCATCTATCCTGTACCCCTGATGGAATAGTTATTGAACATTGTACTATGAATAAAAAATAGGGAACTATTCGAGTCTGTATGGATTTTCTAGACCTGAATAAAGCTTGTCCTAAGGACAACTTTTCGACTCCACACATCGATCAGATTATCGATAACTGTGTTGGGAGTGTCATCTTCTCATTTATGGATGGATTTTCCAACTACAATCAAATTGAGATATTTCCCGCCGATCAACATACGATGACATTTATATGCCCATGGGGAACCTTTGCCTACAGGAAGTTAACCTTTGGTCTTAAGAATGATGGAGCCACATTTCAGCGCACTATGTCCTATGCATTTCACGAAATTAAGAATATTGTAGAGTCATACCTTCATGATCTCCTTGTGCATTCATAGCAATGGGAAGACCATCCTCAACATCTTAGAGACATTTTCCTGAGATGTCGCCATTACAAAATATGGTTGAACACACACAAATGTGTTTTTTGGATTGATGCGGGACGTCTCTTAAAATTCGTGGTTTCCTAGGATGGTATTCGGATTGATCCATTAAATATTGTTGCGATACTCGCTTTACCTACCCCAACCAGCCTACTTGAACTCCAAATCTTGTAAGGGAAGGAAAAATTTATTCATTGTTTTGTTTGTAATTTTGCTGAGAAAATGCAAGGTTATATGCATCTCCATAAGAAGGATACTCCATTCTTCTGGGATGACCAGGCCTAGCGAGCCTTCGATAATCTTAAACACGCTCTAACTCATTCACCCATGATACACCCCCCGAATTACTCGAAGGATTTTCTCTTGTATGTTGCTACCTCTACTACTACTATCGGAATGCTTTTATCCCAAGAGGACCAGAAAAGCCTAGAACACGTGATTTATTACACAAGTAAGAATCTTCTCGATTCTGAAACTCGATACTCGTGTGTGGAGAGGCTAGCATTGGCTACAATCATTGCTATCCAAACGTTTCGTCACTACATCCTACTTCGCACCACTACTGTAATTGCAGACCAAAACCCTATGTACTACATCCTAACTCATCAGGTGCTAGGGGGAAAATACTCCTGATGTATTGTCATCCTACAGGAGTTTGAAGTTGAGGTTGCCAAAGCTACTTCAAATAAATCATTAGTATTTGCAAAGCTGATGTGTGACCTTCCCTGTGCTTTAACGGATTTTGAACCCAGTGATTTATTCTTGGATGAATTTATGTTCCTAATAATCACAACTGATCTGTGTTATGGATATTTAATCATTTATCTCCAGACATGACATTTTCAACCTACTATATCTCGCGATGATCATCACCGCATTCATCACCATGAAAAGTACTATCTTATCCTCAATGATACATTGTATAGATGTGGTATAGATACCACTCTTAGACGATGCCTCACCCATGACGAGGCTGAACAGGTTCTAAATGACTGCCATTCTGAAGCATGGGGCGGTCATCTTTCTGGGATGGCTACAGCTCAGAAAATCCTTCGCGCTAGCTATTTCTAGCCTTCTATTTTTAAATATTGTCACGAGGCTATTAATAAATGCCCACACTGTCAACACTTTTATCCGAAAAAGTGCACCCACCCTACTCCGTTACACCTCGTCATTGTCATTGGCCCTTTCACCAAATGGGGGATAGATGAGCATTGTAAGCCTACCTCATCCAGGGGGCATGGTTACATCATTGTAGTTGTAGATTATTTCACTAAGTGGGCTGAGGCTATGCCTACATATGCAAAGGATGGTAAGATTGTCTATCTCTTCCTTTTTAACCATGTAATATCTAGGTTTGGAGTTCCTTAGTCTATTGTCACTGATCACGGATCACATTTTCAGAATCAGATGATGGCAAAGTTAAGTGCTAAGCTGGGTTTTTGCCATGAAAACTCAACTCCCTATCATCCGCAAGCTAATTTTCAAGTTGATTCCATTAAAAAAGTTTTAAAAGCTATGCTACGTCGTATGGTTGGAGATCTCCAACTGGCACCACACCCTCTTCTCCACTTGTTAGCTCTTCAGGAAACTCCTCTAGGTTGCAGCTCGAGGATGCCTGGTAACTTCTGTTAAATTTTCATATGCTTAGCTAAGACATCATTATTTCATTTCATTTTCATAACAAAATCATATACACAGGATCACTGAAAGAAACAGCATCACAAGAACAACACAGATTTATCCTGCGAAAACCCTAAAGGGAAAAACCCAGCAAAAGCTTCCTCAATATAGATGCCCCAAAAAGGTAAAAGATAAAACCAGCAAGGAGATCAAAAACCTGATCCTCCTCCTTCTCCAGCTACTTCTCTCCTCCACAAGTGTGCTACTCAAGTGAGAGTGTGTGTTAGAAATGAGGAGAGCTACACCTCTATTTGTATTCATCCGTTCACTTCAATTAACTCATCCGAAATGTAGGCTCGAGTTAATCATGTAGGCTCGAGTTACACATGTAGGCTCAAGTAACCACACTGGGGTGCTAATGACCCACCTTTACAATTAGAGGGGATAACCTCATGACTCTTATTAGTTCTTCTGATTAAAAGCATCGGGGTACAATATAATACAAGTGGTTCTCCCGGTAGGACCATCGGGGACCACAAAAAGATACATATAGAATATTCTTCGAAGTTACAATATTTCAACACTCCCCCTTAACGAGAAGGGTATTCTACAACAACATCAACAACAACAATAGTAGGAGAGGACATCATCAACATCATCAGGGTAACACATCTATAAATTATTGGAAGCTTTTCAACATCATATAGTCTCCGTCTTCAATATTCGACGATAGCAACTCTTTAATCAACCTCAGCATCTTTTGACCCTTTTGATCAGCAACATCTTCAACACTTTGACCTTTCGATCAGCAACATCTTCAGTAACATATTCAGCACTTTGACCTTTCGATCAGCAACATCTTCAGCACTTAGACCTCTTGATCAGTAGCAACATCTTCAACACTTTGACCTTTCGATCAGCAACATCTCCGGCACTTTGACCTTTCAATCAGCAACATCTTCATCACTTTGACCTTTCGATCAGCAGCAACATCTTCAGCACTTTGACCTTTCGATCAGCAACATCTTTAGCACTTTTCTCTTTCGATTAGCAAAGACATCTTCAGCATTTTGATCAGCAACATCTTCAACACTTTGATCTTTTAATCAGCAAAGACATATTCAGCATTTTGATCAGCAACATCTTTAGTACTTTGATCTTTCGATCAGCAACAACTTCTTCAGCATTTTGTTCTTTCGATCAGCAACCTGATCGGTAACATTGTGATCAGCACCATAATCATACTTCAATTCTCGAACAGCATCATCATCATGATATTCTGATCTTTTGATCAGTACGTCGTCATCATCGCATACTGATCAATTGATCAGTACGTTATCATCATCATACTCGGATCTTTCGATCAGTACATCATCATCATCATACTCTAATTAGTACATCATCATCATCGTACTCTGATCTTTCGATCAGTACATCATCATCATGCTCTGATCTTTTGATCAGTACATCATCATCATCACACTCTGATCTTTCGATCAGTACATCGTAATCATCATCATACTCTGATCTTTCAATCAGTACATCATCATCATCATACACTGATCTTTCGATCAGTACATCATCATCATCATGAAAACATCAAAATATCATCATCATCACACTCTGATCTTTCGATCAGTGCATCATCATCATCATAAAAACATCAACATCATCAAAACATCAACATGATCCTTCCTTTCGGAATGACAGGATTTAGGTCTTTACGGAGTTACCAATGATCCTTCCTTTCGGAATTACAGGATTTAGGTCTTTACGGAGTTACTAATGATCCTTCCTTTCAGAATATGGGATTTAGGTCTTTACGGAGTTACCAACGATCCTTCCTTTCGAAATTACGGGATCAACACAGATGTGGAACTCAGACAATCCTTCCTCTAGGAATTACAGTATCAACACACGTTCTCGAGTACCGAAGTCACCGGATCCGTTCTGAACCGAAGTTCAAGGATGATACAATCCTACCACATTCACGGGGACCGAGATCTCTGGATACATTTTGAACCGAGGTTCAGGGATAATGCAATCCTACCACTTTCACGGGGGCCAAGACCTCTGGATACATTTTGAACCAAGGTTTAGGGATGATGCAATCCACCACTTTCATGGGGGCCGAGATCTCCAGATACATTTTGAACCGAGGTTCAGGGATGATGCAATCCACCACTTTCACGGGGGCCGAGACCTTCGGATACATTTTGAACTGAGGTTCAGGGATGATTCAATCCACCACTTTCATGGGGGCCGAGACCTCTGGATACATTTTGAACCAAAGTTTAGGGATGATGTAATCCTACCACATTCATGGGGGCCAAGACCTCCGGATACATTTTGAAAATGCGGGGGCCAAGACCTCCAGATACATTTTGAACCGAAGTTCAAGGATGATGCAATCCCACCACATTCATGGGGGCTGAGACCTCTGGATACATTTTGAACTGAAGTTCAAGGATGATGCAATCCCACCACATACATGAAGACCGAAGTCACCGGATCTATTTTGGATAGATGTCCCAGGATGATACAATCCCTCTTCATTCTCAAGGACTGAGGTCACCGGATCACTTTTGGACAGATGTCCCGGGATGATACAATCCCTCTTCATTCTCGAGGACCGAGGTCACTGGATCACTTTTGGACAGATGTCCCGGGATGATACAATCCCTCTTCATTCTCGAGGACCGAGGTCACTGGATCACTTTAGGGTAGATGCCCAGGGATGATACAATCCCACTGCAACATCACTACTCCCCCTTTCGAGGAAGGTTCTTCCGAACCCCACCAAGCTTGTCTCAAAAGTGTTCGAACTTTACTCGAGACAGAGGTTTCGTTAGCACATCAGCAACCAAACCATCATCATCTACATCTTCAGTATGTGAATACTGAACTATCACCATCTGTATCTCCAGTATGTGAATACTGAAAGCATCATCATCTATATCTTCAGTATAGAAATATGAAGTCACCATCATCTGCATCTACAGTATGTAAATACTGAAACATCATCTATATGTTCAGTATGGGAATACTTAAACATCATCATCTGCATCTTTATCTTGTATGTAGAAATATCGGATTTCTATGTGTTACAACGGAACACAGGGTTCTCTATTATCACAACTCTCGTTACCACATAGAATCAATGTAGTATCCATCTTCAGGTCAAGGAGACCTGATATCAGCTTCCGAAGCCATATGGCTTCACAACTTAGTAGAGAAATCTGTTATGTATTGTCATTCTAAGAGAAACACTAGACTGTTTCCTGCTAAACCATGAACTCATAGTAGACCCCAAACAAAAGAATCTACCTGATGTGCTTTTCCTGTCTGAGATACTTCCAGCCCAATCTGCATCTGTATAGCCATACAATATGTATTCATGGCTACCATCATAGTATAGACCAAGGTCTATACTACTTTCAGATATCTCATCACATGTTTTGCAGCTACTAGGTGAACCCATCTTTGAACAAGATAATGACTTAAGGTGTTCACAGCAAAACAAATTTCTGGTCTAGTATTTGCTAAGTACATCAATGACGCAATGATCTATCTGTAATGAGTCGCATCCACTAACTCTGATGAGTCATCAGCTAACAGCTTCAGGTTGGAGTCCATGGGTGTGGCCATGGCTTTGCATTCCAACATATTGAATCTCTTCAATATCTCTACCGCATACTTTCCTTGGTTGAGAAAGAATCCTTCTGAACTTTGTCATACTTCCAGACCTAGGAAACAGTGCATTAACCCAAGGTCTTTCATCTCAAATTCTTCTGCTAGTTTCTTCTTGCTTTCCATGATATGTTTATCTTTCCCTGTCAAGAATAAGTCATCCACATATAATAACAGGATGACAGGTTCATCTTCTACAACCTTGAGATAAAGGTTAGGATCAGCTTTACTCTTGGTAAAGCCCATAATTGACAGGAAACTGTCTATCCTTCCACACCAAGTTCTGGGAGCTTGCTTCATGCCATAGAGGGCCTTCTTTAACTTACATATATGAGTCCATCTGTCTTCAACTTCAAATCCTTTCGATGTAAAACTCTTCCGCAATCATACCATTAAGAAAGGATTGTCTTTACTTCATCATGGGAGAAACTACCATCATAGTTTCAAAGGAAGTGTACCTTACTTCCTGGAGTAAGTGTCTCTTCAGAATAATTCCCTCTTTCTGAAAGAAACCTTTGGCCACAAATCTTGATTTTTACTTATTGATACTTCAGTCAGCTGCATGCTCTATTTTTTTATCCATTTGGAGGATCCCATACGTCATTCTAGTATTCTTTCATCATGAGTTCGTCTTGTCAGATCATCAACATATCCTAGTCTTCTGCATTCAACTTTGAAGGTTGGAACCCACTTTACTCTTGGTAAAGTCTTGATCCATCAAGAAGTTGTCCATCATGTTGTACCATGTCGAACTCAGATATCTTCTGTAGTCACTCCCCTTGAAGTGGAGTATTATCTTCCTTCTTCATTCTGTACAGGTGGTTCTATGCTTGATATATACTGGTCAATAGAGTATGTCATGTCATAGTCTATTCTTTCTGAGGCAAATCACGAACCTTTCTTTGTACACATGTTCTTGTAGATCCATATGGAGGATACTATGTACTTCCCTTTATGTCTCGAAATCATATCGTATACATCATTCCCCATGATCAACTGTTATTCTTTGATCATAGTTTCTTTTATAGCATTCTTTTCTTCATCTTGAGTTATCTCTCATACCCATGGTGGTCTTCATCCTTTGAGGTGGATCTACCACTTTTTGAAGCTCTTTCTTCCATCATGGTGTCTCTGACCCCAAGAGCTTCAGATTCATGTTTATTGGATTGTCATCACTTGTTCTTCGGAACAAGTCTCGTCCTTATTTTCTTATAGGAGGTTGTACAGGACCTTTCCTACAATTCAAATGCACCAGTTGCATGGTTAGAACTATTTCATGAAACATATGCATAACGACAAATTCTTATGCATCACACAACTATTTAGCCAATACAACATTCATCCATATCTCACAGAAACTTTCTAGATTCCTTCCATCTCTACCATGACATCATTGAGATTGTGCACTAATCCAAAATGTCAGCAAAGAGGTTTGATAAGTAGCACTGGAGAGATGTATATCACCATGAGCTACTTACCCATCACATGCATATTAGTAGGATTAATGTAAACAATCTATCATGCATAACACATCAACTGAATATAATCAAATGTATAACAAAACAATATCATGAAATGGCAACTGAATACTTATCTTTTATTTGTTTTGTGGGTAACCTCCATCTTGATCATTCTGCTTTATCATCTTCTTCATTCATGAAATCATCATTTCTTATCCAAATGATAAGATGAATAAGAGGTTCTTCAAAAATTGAGTTTTTCATATTCCTCATCGCTTGAGGGATCTTCTTTGAATGGTGAGATATTGATCTTCAATTGCTCCCATCTTCTTAGTCTCTTCTTATTAGTCGAGCTGAAAGTAATCACTTACTTCTGGCATACATTCTTCTTCTACCGCTTCAAGTTGTTCTGCATTCTAGATCTTCACATTCTTCAACTGTTTTCTCAAAGCCATCTTCTTATTTAAGTTCTTATATTCAAATATCTTGATCAAGGAATCAAACATCTTCGGTGTCTTTATGGAAGACACTTGTGGTATAAGTTGATCCGTGATTGAATCAACAATGATCTTCTTGGCCTTGATCAAGTTCTTCTTGTGTAAGGCTTTGAGCCTCATCTTCGTATGGATCTGGAACCTCTCTACTCATGTAGGTGTCCAATTCATTTTCTTCAGAGAGATCAAATACTTCCATTCTTGGAATTTGTCAACTGATGTGATATATCACTTTTAAATGATAACCTCAAATGAAAATAGCAAAAGATTAGATCTTACCGATTTGAGGTGTCCGTCCTGCTTCTAGAGCTGGCTGATCTAGGGCTTGTCAGAGAAACCATAATTTTTAAAACTTGGAATCTTTCAGATCTGATTGGATAGAAATATATATCTCTTCAAATGGAGTTGTCCAATGTACTCCTTTTCTGAAAACAGTGGAGGGAAGCTCCCGGAACAGGAAGCCCTAGTTTTCCAATTTCTTCTACAGAAATGCCTGTCACTGTTTCTGTGATATCTCCAAAATTACTGCTGATTTATGTCTGAAATTTTTCACTAAGGTAACCTCACCTATTCTTGATCCAAAACCATAGGTTTCATAATAATTGGTTTCACCAATTGGGATTTATGATCACTTTCCCAGGGTGACCTGTTACAGGACTGTTCAGAACAACAAAGTTGTACGGCATGCCATGTGTCGCTGGTTCATCTTCTAAGTCTAATATTCAAACCATAGAAATTAAATTCCATGATTTTTTTGTAACATCTTTAGGAATTCCATTTGGACCTAGGTAGCCCAAGCTATAGCGATTTTCTCCAGGTGTCCTGTTTAGGGATGAATTCTGGAAGAGGCAAGAACCATGACTTGGAAGGATCATATCTCCCAGAATATAGTGAATCTGAAGCTAAATTTTGGACACAATGTACATCAGGATTTGACCTCTACAATTTTCATCTCTTGAACCTTCGCCAATCTCAGGATATAGCGAATGTACCAAAACTTAGCAGTTTTAGTATTTAGGGTTTTTCTAGCTTGGGGTCAAACTAGGGTTTGACTTTCCTGGAGTTTCACCCAACCAAAAATATTGATCCAGGTCTCTAAACTTCAATTTTCATGAGGAGAGAAATCCTATGCTATGCTCACTCAAAAATTATTCTTCTGCAAGAAGCCCTAATTTCTTCTGGGTAGAGAGAGAGGGCTATTTTTCCTTGTGAAAGCTGTCCTGTTTAGGTTAGCTCTGATACCATGTTAACTTTTCATATGCTTAGCTAAGACATCAGTATTTCATTTCATTTTCATAACAAAAGCATATACACAGGATCACTGAAAGAAACAGCATCACAAGAACAACACAGATTTATCCTACGAAAACCCTAAAGGGAAAAACCCAGCAAAAGCTTCCTCAATATAGATGCCCCAAAAAGGTAAAAGATAAAACCAGTAAGGAGATCAAAAACCTGATCCTCCTCCTTCTCCAGCTACTTCTCTCCTCCACAAGTGTGCTACTCAAGTGAGAGTGTGTGTAACAAATGAGGAGAGCTACACCTCTATTTATATCCATCTGTTCACTTCAATTAACTCATCCGACATGTAGGCTCGAGTTAATCATGTAGGCTCGAGTTACACATGTAGGCTCAAGTAACCACACTGGGGTGCTAATGACCCACCTTTACAATTAGAGGTGACAACATCATGACTCTTATTAGTTCTTCTGATTAGAAGCATCGGGGTACAATATAATACAAGTGGTTCTCCCGGTAGGACCATCGGGGACCACAAAAAGATACATATAGAATATTCTTCGAAGTTACAATATTTCAACAACTTCAATGTTTCTTCTACGGTTTACTAAATGGATCAATTCAAATGACCTATAAGACCTCACACACTCAAGACATGCATAAAACTCAATCAAATAGATAAGGCTTCTGACTATCAATGTTCAGAGGGTTAATAATAGGGTGAATAAATGGAGAACTCACTATGCTGACAGATTCATATATAAAGCAATCACATATGAATGGCTAATCATAACAAGGAAAAATACTTGCAATTCAACTCATCAACACAGAGATAGGATGACAGCTATCTGGTATTAGACAAAAAGAATAAACCTCAATCAGACATCCAAGCACAAGTACAGAACAAAAAAGAGATGGAACCTGAACATATAATGGCAAAAGAGCTTATATTAAATGATGAATAACATGAGACGCTTGATAGCAATAAGGGTCTAAAAGTATCTGAAGTCAAACCCTTGCTTCAACATTATTCCTAGGCTTTATAGCCTTTACAAAATTTGTTTCAGATCCTGAAAAGTTGGATCAAATTTACTAAAAATAGATAAAACATAATTGTTTTGCAAAAATTAGCTCAAAAACCCTAAATTAAGTGCTAATATACCTAAATCCAACACTTTTCACTCCTTGAACTCTTTAATAATTGTAGTGATCACTGAAGTAGAACTAGGCCCTACTTTTGGGCAAACAAGTCACAGTTTGTCAAAGTAGGTAGGGTTTGTGACCCACTTCACCTCGCTGGCACCTTCAAAACTGGAACATACCCAAGCCACTGGTGCGTTTAATTAGTTTTCAACTTCATAACTCATCCATGAGGTTTTTGGATCAACCAAAGTGTTATGTGTGAAAGCATGCCTTTCATCATTGTTTTGTGCTTTCGGTGGCTAAGAAAGCAAAATTTTGGGTCTGTAAGCTACCAAAAGCTCTGTTTTCGGTGGCTAATGAATAGCTGCTACGTTCACCCAAGCCACCGAAAGATCTATTTCTTCAAAATTTAATCAAACTTTTAATCATCCTTTTACAGCTTCACTTCTGATCTTCTAGTACTTCTGCAACCTACATAGGGTTTGGATTATCAGCAGCATCACAAGCTGCCTCCAGATTCTGAAGGCTTATTGTTGCCTCTGTTAGGGTTTCCAGCGCAAGGTGAGTTTGAGAGTTAGGGTTTGAATTCTTCGTCTGCCACCTTGATAGTCTGATCATCCTGTAGAGCCTAGTGTTGTCCTTCATTAATCTTAGATTTATTGTTTGCAGCAATATGTACATCCCTCTCATTTCTAGAAGAGAATAATGCAACTCAGTATTTCTCTTGGTTAATCTTGCATTATTTCTTTTGATTTCTCTCTCTAAGACCTCCAATTCATATACTTTCCCTAATAACTAGTTGATTCTCTGTGACCTAGGTTTGCTAGAGGAAGCCTCTGCCATTGGTTCATCTTGACCATCCCTTGGTGTAGGTGAGGGAAACTACTCATGCTCTGTTGCAACCTGCTTTGTTAGGTCAACTTCCTTCTCCTCTTCATCTTCAGAGTCTGAGTAAGGTAGGTTGAGTATATGTTTACCTTGTGCTAGAGCATCCTCGTCCTTTCCACTAAAATCCATATTTCTCTTGGCTTTGTTAGTCTTAGAAGTTGGAGAGTCCTGCTCTACTGCCACTAGAGAGATGGCCCTCCCTTTCCTCTTACCACTACTGGGAGTGGTGGACTTCTTTGAAGGATACTTTTATTTGTCTTCTGGATACAATCCTGTCTCCAACTCATTCTGAAATAGGAAGTATTTCCATGCTATGTTTCTTCTTTGCAGCAGTTCTAAGACAATGAGCTTTATCAGGCCATGATGGTATAGCCTACCTGCAATTTTGGTGGGTTGGGATTTAACCTGATGGGCCATCTTGGTCAGGCTCTTGTGTAGGTACAAAGGCAGGTTCAGTGGGCACCTACCAATGAAATGGTTCATTAATTCAAAGTGGTATATCATCACCCTATTATACCTGCCTTCACAAGTTATATAGACCAGGATTGCTTTCAACAATTGTTGCCACTTCTCCTCAATCCAAGTTGAAGGGATGCTTTTCTTCCATACAACATTCTTGTGCTCAGGCTTCAAGTAAGAACTAAATTCCACATCCTTTGTGACGGTGGTTTTGAACCATTTCTCCCCAGTCCTTGGTAACTCTGCTACTTCTACTATTAGAGCCTCATCAACCTGGAACTCTTCTCTGCCTATTAATTCCTTCAAGCCATCAAAAGAGAGAGCAAAGGCTTCTGCCACTTGCTGGTGAGATCCCTGAATTTTCTCATAGAACCTATAATAGGATGCATATTTGAAGAATTGGCATACCTCTGGATGTGACTCAAGATAGCCAATCTCACCCAATTCCTATCTGAGGGCATGTCCTCCTCCTTTCTTCATTTCTGGATTGCTCTTCTTGTACCTGCAAAAATCAAAATTCAAACCATGGGAGGGCTTGGATCTGTGAGGATGCATGCAGGAAAATGTGGAATGGACTGAGGAAAGGGTGCTAATTTTGAGATGGTGATTGACAATTGGTACTTGAGTAGTAAACGGTAAAATCTGATGAGAACCACGAGATGGCCAGTGCAGTAATCATTTTAACTGGAACTCAATGTTTTGTGGTGGTTTCATTGCAGTCATGGTACAGGTGGAGGGTAGTGAGGGTTTGGGTCTTTTATCAGTCACTTCAGTTTAATAATGAACTCTTCTTTACCATCTCATGATTTTCTGCAATCCCAGTCTTTTCGACGGTTAAGTGCTTGATCGTGATGCTCCTCATGCTGACAGTGGTTGATTTCGATGGATGCGCTAACCGTTTTCCTCTTTTGGAGCTTTCGGTGGTTAAGGTAATCTTGGATCCAATTTTTAAGATGCAGAAAGCTAGGATTTTCGGTGGCTAATAAATGTTGATATATTCGCCTAAGCCACCGGAAGCTTCCCTTCGAAAATTTCATTAAAAACGGAGTCAAAGAGCTTTCGACGGTTAATGTAGTCCTGAGTCCAATTTTCAAGCTGCTGAAAGCTGGGATTTTCGGTGGCTAATGAACTGTTGAGATGTTCTCCTAAGCCACTGAAAGCTAAAGTTTGAATTTTATGAAGAAACAGAGCACAAGGCATTCCAACTTTATTAGACACGCACAAATATTTCATAATGTGCATTGAAATCTTGATCACTATGCAAAAAACAAATTTTCTGATTTTGACCTATTGAAAACTAATTTATTTAGCAAATAACATCTGGCTCCTACTCGGGGATGGGAACCTTCCTGTGAGGTCTCAAGAACCCCAAACCAAGTTCCTTTCCTGAGAAATAAGAATTAAACCTATATTCTATTGTTCCATTGGGCATGGAGTTTATTCTTACGAAAAACAAAAACAACAACAAAAATAATATTTAACAATAATAAGGCTTTAAAGCCTTAGATGAAATAGAGTTTCAGAAATCGCCCATTGACTAGGCCATGAAAAACCTCCTCGAATTCCATATTTTGCAGTTTGAAAGTGTTGTTCTGTTGCACCTGACCTATCACAAAAGGGCCTATCCACAGAGAATCAAATTTACCATGCTTTCCCTTGTCCTGCCTGACAACATCCCATTTCAGAACCCAGTCTCCAACCTAAAAATTGTCCACCTTTGCCTTCTTGTCAAAAATGATTTAAATCTTCTTTTGGTGAGATTTTGACTTCTCCACCACATGTTCCCTGACTTGCTGCAACTCAACTAAATCAAGCATCCTCCTTACCATTTCATTTGGTTCACCCTATTCCTCCTGGAAGAATTTTGCAACTGGTAGAATCAGCTGAATGGGAAAAATGTCCTCAGTACCATAAACTAACTTGAAAGGAGAAGTCCCTATGGATTTTTTGTCAGTTACTCTCTCAGCCCATAGAGCAAACTTTAGCTTAGAATCCCAACTCTTCTGATTATTCTCCAATAGATTTATGATGATTCTAACTAGGCTTTTATTAGATGACTCGGCAAGGCCATTTCCTTGAGGGTAATAGAAAATGGAATGCACCAATTGAATTCCCTTTGACTCACACATGTTAACCAATGTCCCGAATTTAAAAGCTGGTGGATTATCAGTCACTAGCCTCACTGGGAAACCAAATATGATAAAGATGTTCTCATATAAAAACTGCATGATGACTTGGTGAGTGGCATTCCTTGTGGGGACTGCTTCTATCCACTTGGTGAAATAATATGTGGCTACTAGGATCCACTTGTGCTGACCACTTAATGAAGGATTAATCTCACCTATGAAATCAAGACCCCACTGCTGGAAAGGACCATTCACTACAATAGGTCTAAGAGGAAAATATCTGAGCTATTGCTTTCCTATGAATCTTTGGCACTTGTCACAGGCTCTTACAAAGGTACACACATCAGAGAAAAGAACAGGCCAGTAGTACCCAACCCTCAAAATATTGTGGGTTGTGGTATTCCAGTAATGATGGCCCCCACATGTGCTTGAATGAAACCGATGTATGACCTTAACTAACTCTTCTTTATCTAAGCATCTCAGCAAAATGCCAGAAGGATCTTTCTAATGCAGCAGCTTATCAATTATACAAAATTTAACAGACTTAAGCTTAAGAGCCCGTGCTTGAGTCAAGCTCAGCCCAACGGGAACCTCTAAAATTTGCAAGAAATGAATAATACATGAGTACCACTCGCATGAAGACAAGTTCTCAGTCACCTGTTGGTTGTCATGCTACTCCTGAACTGCCTCTGCTTCTGCTGCTACCTCTATCTATAGCTTTGCTGAACTTATATCAAGGAAATTCATTCTCAATAGATCATAATTTTCTTTAGCCATGAGCTTAGCTATCCCTTAGCCTTTCACTAACTTGGTGGGCTTTACTTCTATGTCAAACTCAATAATATTGGAAATCCATTTGGCTCTCTTTCCATCAATGTCAGGCTTGGTCAAGACATCCTTCACAGCAGTTGAAGGGACATAGGCAAAGACCTTTGCATGTAGAATGTAAATATTGAAGGCTTTCAGTGACTTAATGAGATCATAGGCCTATTTCTCAATAGTATCATATTTCAATTCAGCATCCCTCAATGTCTTGTTGAAGAAGGAAATGGGGTGATCAAAGCCTTCATCATCTTTCTGTAACATAACTGTTTCCACTGTGTCATAGGAAGCGAAGGAGAAAATGTAGAAACCCTTGGTGTAGCCTGGACTAATCAGAGTGGGAGCTTCCATGATAGCTTTCTTGATTGCTTCAAAAGAGTTTCTTGCTTGCTCTATCCACTTGATTTCAGCTTCCTTCCTCAACATATAGGTTATGTGTTTTACCAACTCATAAAATTTTGGGATAAACCTCCTGACAAGATTTATCTTACCCAGGAATGACTGAATGTCCTTTTTTGACCTAGGTATGGACAACTTCTGGATTGCTTCAACTTAGACATGATCAACCTTCACACCTTCTGCTGAGACTATGTGACCTAGGAGTTTGCCCTCCCTGAGAGCAAATTGAGACTTCTTTGGGTTCATAGGTATCCCAAACTGTCTACATTTCAAAAACACCTTCCTCAAGTGCTGCAAATGTTCTTCATGGCTATTGGAGTAAATAGTGAGGTCATCAAGGTATATGAGAACAAACTTGTCTTTCAACCCCACAAAAGCTATGTCCGTGGCTCTCTGAAAGGTGGGCCCAGCATTCATTAGCCCAAATGGCATCTTGGCACACATCAAAGTACCCCAGGGAGTGGTAAATGCATTTTTCTCTTGATCATCAGGGTGTACAGAAACTTGATTGTAGCCAGAGAAACCATATAGGAATGACCTGACACTAGCCTCCTGAGACTCTTTGCAACAGATGCTCCATCTTGGGAAAGGGGTAGTTGTCTTTCTTAGAACATTTATTTAGGTTTCTGAAATCAATGCATAACCAGATCTCCCCATTTTTCTTCCTCAATATCACTAAGTTTGCAATCCATTTGGAATATCTCAGTGCGATTATGATTTTTGCATTAAGGAGCTTTTGGATTTCTTTCTCAATCACTAGCAGAAGGAGGGAACTGATAGGTCTTAGCTTTTGTTTGAAAGGGATAGTGTCATTTTCCAGGGGAATCCTATGTTGGATGATAGCTGTGTCATAGGTTTTTAGATCTCTATATTCCCAAGCAAATACATCAGCAAACTCTTTCATACGACTACACATTTCTGACTTCTGATCAGTAGTTAACTCAGAGGACAAATTTACCAATTTTAATGAATTTGGCTACCTAGGTTGTGCTCATGGACATCAAGGTCTTTCTCTCTTTTGACAGGTTTAAAGGGGACATCATTATGATCAAAAAGCTCTTCTAGGGGCACCAGACCCCAAGGCTTATAATTGTTAGGCAGTTGAACAGTATTCTGATTTCCTTTTTTATCTCCTGATTTGAGCCTCTGGGATTCTTCCATATTTAGGTTTTCTTGATCAATATGCATATCAGAAAACTCATCTATGACCTGGAGGAATTTACTGAGTTCATCATCATTTTCAAAAACTTTCCAAAATTTCACATTATCAGGGAGGGATGGCCTATACTTGACTTGGATCTCATATCTCAGCTTAGGAGTCAAAGGGGGAATGAACATACTTGTAGAGATAGCAAGGGAATCAGTTATATGGTTCATATCCCTAGGTATATATGAGAGTTCAAAAACATGAAAGAGTCCCTAATTTTCCATACCTCATCTATGTATGCCTTCAGCCTGACATGCTTTTCTTGAAAAGTATTGTTCACCTATTGTATGATGAGATATGCATCTCCAAAGATCTTCAGGCACATGATTCCCATTTCCTTGGAAACCTTCACTCCTAATAGCAATGCCTCATATTCTTCTATGTTGTTAGTAGTCTTGAAATCAAGCTTATAAGACAAATGTATAGTCTCCTTTGAAGGAGAAATCAGGACTGTACCGGCACCTGTTGAGGCTTGAGTGATGGCCCCATCAAAAAACATGCTCCAGATAGAGGTGGTTACTTCCTCAAGTGATTGATAGGTAGGATTTGTAAGTTGCATGGATGTTGGCTGGGAATCATCTATCTGTAGGATGCATGCCCCAAATTCTATGTCTACTGCATAGATGGGATGGTTTATATAATTCTTGGCATTACTAATGATGTAGGTGAACCGGTTTTCTCTGTAGAGTCTCTTGGTTTCCCCTCCAAACATTGGAATTGTAGCATATGTACGGTCCATCTAAAGGGTACCACCTAGCCTTTTATTCCATGAGCGAGACAAAAGGAGGCCAAACTTTGGTGGGATGTCAGCTACTACTATGTCCATCACTATGTTTTTTGAAGGAAGCTGGGAGAGGTTTATGACAAGGTCTTTGATGAGTCCTAGGAATTTGACCTTCCTAGGGTCAAAAGAGAACACATCATGGTAGGGTTTTGTAGTGCTGAGGCCAAGTTCATCCATCACTACTTTTGGCATTAGGTTATGCGATGCTCCTGATTCAAGCAAACAGTTGTGAAGGATCTTATCATGGATGTTCAAATGTATGTAGAAAGGTGGGAAAGACACATCCATCTCTTCAATCATAGGACCTAGGATTACTGTGGGCTTATCATCTTGCAAGTTCACAAAGTCAGCATCTATGGGTGTCCTTGGCTAAAGAGATTTCAGTATGGATGACTTGAAAGCATCATTCTTCATAAGCTCTATCAAGGGAAAAGGGATTTTTAACTTCTAAATTTCTAACTCAAGATTGAAAGAATATGATAATTTGTCAGAAGTTATGTTGCTGATGCAACTGTTTCTCCCCAAATCTCTTAAATTTTGGGCCCCTCCTCCTAACTAAATATCGATTTAGGTTGTTTCATCCTTGATGTTTCTTCGGTCATGCTTTAAGTCTGGATGTTTTGAACAATTTACTTACAGCTTGTTCCGAGATTTCTCTGTGCTTGATTTTTTGCAGCAGGTCACATAGTTGGGTTTTGTTTTGCCAATTGTCTTTGATGGGTCGTCATTTTGAAAATGAAATGGACCTTAACTATCATTGAGTTTAAATGCTTTCGAACACTTAAATATCTCTGTTGAATCGGCTGCTTTTTGTTCTTTTTCCCCCCGCCGTTGCGGCTCCCAAAGCGGTTTAGTGTCCGAAGTCAAAATCGCTCCGACGTCCGATTCGTATTGGTCTTCAATCGCTTGCCCGTAGCTGTTTCCCTTCCACCGTTGCGGCTGAGAGATCCTTTTAGCTTCCGATTAGAATATCTTCTGACATCCGACTAAGCCTTTTCCCGCCCGCATTTCATTTATCCATAACTTATGTCTTCAGTCCTTATCTCGTCCGCCGTTGCGGATGGAAAATCTGTTTAGCCTCCGATGTAACTTCTCTCCGACATCCGATTAATAATTTTCCCTGCCTGCGAAGTGGTCCACCCATCCGACGTTAGTATTGTTGAGCCGCCAGTAAGTTTCCCATTGATAGTGATGTTCGTCGAGCCTGGAAATGGGCAAGGTAGTGGTGACGACGCCTGGCAATTTCCTTGTGGAAGAGTTGTTTCAATGGTAGAATTTGCTCCTTGTTTTTATAACGCACGCCTAATGAATATGCTGGTCGATTGATTGCAGGTGAGCTCAGAAGATTGGTCAAACTACCGTGGCGTGGAGGAAGACGGACCGTTCAACATCAAACACACAGTCCTGAAAGACTCGGCAGTTATCCAACCAATCCTGAGTGTGCGTTGAAAAGATGGAGGACCTAAAACGTTTGGGGAACTAGAAAGTCACACATTTGGGGGAAGCCCAAACGATTTTCTATTGTAGTTTAAATATTATAGAGATAGAGGAAAGAAGGGCTTTTTCCCCTGAAAAAATTTGTAAACTCTTTTGCTTGTAAGAGGAACTATTTCGTTTTACAGTCAGAAAGTGCAATTTTTTCCTGCTGGAGAGAGCGAAATGTGGAATGTATCAATGCTACTAAATGAATAATGTTGAAGAGGAACTATTTCATTTTCAGCCGTGTTTCATTTACTGTGAGAGTATCTAACTTCCTGAACCTATGTTCTTGTTGAGTATTCTTCAGTATTTTTGGGATATCTTCCACTGTGAGTAATAAATGTTGTTCATAAAATAATCGGCTATCTGGTTGTTTAAATATCTGTAATTGTTCATGTGTCTTGAATGAAGTACCAGCTATCTGTAACTCTTCATGATGCACATACAAAATGTATTACTCACCAATGAATAATAACTCTGCTCCCTAGGGATAGTTTAGGTAGTTAGTTTATTTTGTGTTATGTTGTATGTGTTTTGGATGCTTGTGAACCTTAAGACGAGAGGTAAGAACCTGCGCATCACATTGTGACTGTTCCCTGCATCTATGGCACCCTACATTGTTAGTTAGGAACTTGCATATCATACATTAAGTCAAAAAATAGCCACAAAAAAAAAATCGGTGGACCGGGCCGCAACCTGTAAAGCCTTTGTTTTGTTACTTTGACCTACGGTAGCCGGACCATAAACCGGACGGATTCCCTATACCAAACAGTCAATGGGCTAGTTGGGAACATTGAATGGGGAGAATCCCTTACTGTTGTCGCCTGCGATTTTCGGGGCCCCAACAGTTTTGGTGCTAGAAGGAGGGCCGCCAGTGTATGGCTGGCCGAGGAAACCCGTTTTCCAGAGAATATTCCACTGGTAACAGTTCTGAAAGCAGTAGGTTTCAAAGTCCAATTCCGGAAGAAAGAGAACATCTATATTCTGTTGACAATGAAATTATTAATGATCTGAGAAGACACACCAGGGCATACGTAAAGAAGATTGGGGGATTGCTAGTCATCCCTGAACTTCCCAGGAGAGAGTATAAAAGGAAGGATCGTCCTGAAACGGAAGGCTCAGTGCTGGTTGGAGACTGGGAAGAGCTTGTAGAAACAGCCCTACAGGAAGTTGTGCTACCTTTGAATCAAGAAGGCCCAGAAACCCCTCACAGTTCTCTTGCTCACACTCCAGTTGGTTCACCTCCTCACTCCCCACCCAGACTCATGGCAGGAGTAAATGCTAATCATCCACCTAACCCACCAAATCCACCTCCTGCATGGAGAGCCAGATCACCATTAAACCTTACACCTCCTTTACATGACCTACCTCAAGCCTTCGATAAGATGTTGCCCAAGTTTGATCCTAATGAGAAAATACTAGTAGATGATCACCTACAAAGCTTTTACTTGGAAATTGAAGGATTAAGGGCCGGGGAACATGAAGGCGTGGTAGGCAGACTGTTCCCGCATACCCTTAAAGGAGCTGCAGCATCATGGTACTTTGGATTGCCTGCTAACTCTATCCCTGATTGGGATACTTTCGAAAGAATTTTCAGAAGTAAGTATGCAACTCAGAAAACTCATGCAGCTCTCATGAAAGGGCTGTGCGCATTGAAGAAGGAAAGAAAAGAAAAAGTGCACAGTTTCACTCAAATGTTTGCAGCATATCTCAAGAACTTCTCTGAAACAGATAAACCTTCAGACAAGGTTCTTATTGAATACTATACTTCAGCTTTAGGCCCTGATTTGGCAATGTTTGCCAAAGGTAGGGCCAAGCCTACTTTGACAGAAACATACGAAGAAGCAGAAGTGGTGGAAGCTAAAAGAGAGAGCATTGAAGACTATCCGGAACAGTCTGGAGAGAAAGGTACAGGAAGAAAAGCCTTATTGTTTACTAAGCCTAAGGAAGAAAAGTCTCCAGATTTGGAAAATATGGCCAAAATGATGCAGAATATTTCAAATAAGATCATAGATATGGAGAAAGAAAAGGAAGCACAAAGGTTTTATAAGCCATATTATAAGAAAAGAGAAAATAACCACCAGTCTCAACCCCCTCCACACAATACTGCATCTATGAATTTAACATAGGTAGGCTTGGATAATTTCTGCACGTTCCACCAACAGCCACACTCTGAAAAAAATTGTCCGCAGTGGATAAATTCGATGACGTTGGTCATGAATCAACTGTTAGATTCTATATTGACAGAAGAGGGAAATGAAGAAGAAAAGGAAAATTCTACCTCTACGTCTACTAAAGAACAGGAAGAGGAAACCATGGCTTTATGGAATTTTGTCTCACTATTTGATGCTGAAGAAGAAAAGATTCAAGGGTGTGAAGATGTTATGGAGACCAATGTAGCCACAAGGAGCCAAGGGACGGTTAATGAAGACAGTATTATACTTCCAAAGATTAAGAGGCTGCAGAGAAATGTTAAGAAGAGATTTCAAGACAAGTCTGTGGCTGATACAATTCCAGAATTCACTATTACCAGCCAAAGTCCTAGACAGAATGATACAACGGCCAAGCCAAACGAAGGTAAGGAGAGTGCTGATAGGCCTCATCCCACGGAACAGCAGATGGATTACGACATTGTGGAGGATTTAAAGAAGATAAAGGCGAATGTTCCACTATTCGAGATGTGCAAAGTGCCGCAGCAAAAAGAAAGGCTGTTGAGAGCCCTTGAAACATCAGATGAGAAGACGCTCACTAACAATCAACCAAAATAAGAAGAAGAGATTGGAGAGAACAGCAGTGGAGGTAAGTCCAAGCACAAACATCCACCTTTCCTCCTTACTTTTGAAATTTTTAACTACAATGTGCATAATTGCTTGGTAGATTCAAGGGCAACTGTTAATGTCATGCCGATATCTATCTGTAAAAGAATCAATGGGCAGCCCAAGCCATCCCCGTGGAGAGTAGTTCAGTTGGACAGGATAGATGTGAAGGTAATTGGTGAGATGGAAGATGTCCTAGTCCGTCTGGCTTCAAATGATAAAGTATGCCAGGTCATTAATATCGTGGTGGCTGATATACCAGATGCATACGGCCTTATCCTGAGCAGAGATTGGTTGGCCAAAATTAATGGATATTTCACTTCTGACTGGTCACATCTGTGGTTGCCATACAAAGGAAGTCCGAACCAGATCAAGATTTTAAGAGAGCCTCACATGAAGTACAATGTTACCCAACTTGAAGAGAAAAATGAACCTGTGGATTCTGTCTTGGGAAACTATTTTATTGAGTTGGAACCAGGTAATTACTAAGCAGAAGAAGCCAGCAACACATCTGATACCCAGCCTGATCTCCTTCGATTCTCATAGGCTGATGAGATTGACTGTAAAATAGTAGACTTAGCAGTAGGAATAGATTTGTTTTCAGTAGTTAATGATTTTTGGACTTTATTTTTTGATGGCTCTAAGACATTAGAAGGGTCAGGGGCTGGTTGTGTCCTGATTGACCCGCAGAAGAATAAACATTTCCTTTCATGTAGATTAGAGTTTGAGTGACTAACAATACAGCTGAGTACGAGGCACTGGTGCAGGGACTAAAGAAGGCAATTGAATTGAAGGTAAGTAATCTAAAAGTCTTTGGGGATTCTAAAATTATTGTAAAACAAATTCTGAATCAGATACATTGTATCTCTCCTCACTTAAAAGCTTACCAGAATGAGGTATGGATTTGCTGAAATATTTTAATGCATTTAACATTATTTCAATTCCAAGAATTAAAAACGCAGCTACTGATCTGTTGGCCACATCAACCACTAGACTCGTACCCACTAATAATCGATGTTCTGTCGAACTGCTTTTCAGGCCCTCTATACCTGATATGATCACGAACCTACGAGTGTTTGATGATGACCAGCATATCATAGAATGTTTAATGAATGATGAGGTGTTTAAAGGAGCGATCATAGACGATGAAGAGCATCAGGCTGAGAGGAAATACGATAACTTCATTCCTAAAGGGGTCAGAACGTTGGAAAAAATGTTTGATTTAAATGAAAAATTCAGAAGACCACCCAACGTGAAGACCCATAGCTCATCTCTACAGTTTGAGTTGATTAATTTAGGGACTGAAACAAATCCTAAGTTCATGAATCTCGGCAAATGTTGTTCACCAACAGAAAGAGACAAATTCATCAGTCTATTTAAACAATATAAAGATGTTTTCGCATGGACGTACGAAGATTTGAAAATGTATGACACCGGCATCATCAAGCATGTCATCCCCATTAAAGCAGGCGTCAAGCCATATCAGCAATCTTTGAGGAAAATGCATCCGAAATTGGAACCGCTGATTCAAAGTGAAGTGAAGAAGTTACTGGATGCAAGAATCATCTTCAAAGTCAGACACTCTGAGTGGGTATCAAATCTGGTACCAGTAAGGAAAAATTCTGGAGAAATCAGACTCTACGTGGATTTCAGGAACTTAAACCGTGCATCAGATAAAGATAACTATCTTGTGCCACCCATGGAGCAGCTGCTACAGATGGTTTCAGGTTCTGAACTGTTTTCATTATTAGATGGTTTCTCTGGCTACAATCAAGTATTAGTAGCCGAAGAAGACAGATTAAAGACAACATTCAGAACTAAATGGGGAACCTTTGCCTATAGAAGAATGCCTTTTGGGCTGATTAATGCTGGGGCGACATTTCAGATAGCTATGGACATAGCTTTCCGCGGACTGATTGGGCGAAGTACTGTAGTGTACCTTGATGACATTACAATATTCTCGAAGAAAAGAGGAGAGCATGCATTTCACCTAAAGCAAATCTTTGAACACTGTCGGAAATATGGCATCTCCCTCAATCCCAAGAAGTGTGTATTCGCGGTCATGGAGGGAAAGTTGCTGGGTCACATAGTCTCAAAGAAAGGAATTTCTATAGATCCAGAAAGAATCAAATCCATTGAACAAATCCCCTTGCCCCACAATAAAAAAGGGATGCAGTCTTTCATGGGAACCATAAATTTCGTACGAAGGTTTGTGCCTGATTTCGCCCAGACTGTTAAGCCGTTGCAGCAGATGGTCAAGCAGAATGCACAATTCAAGTGGACTGAACTTGAGAAGAATGCTTTCAGCAAAATTAAAACTGTTGTTGCACATGCACCTTCTCTGAAAATCCCAGACTTTGATAAAGACTTTATTCTGTATACATTCGCATCCGATGATTCACTGGCAGTTGTGCTCACCCAAAAGGAAGAAGGGGGGGATGAATTCCCAATATCCTTTATGAGTACTAGTCTACAAGGGGCTGAATTAAACTACCCATCCATTGACAAGCAAGTTTACACAGTGTTTAAGGTAGTGAAGCAATTCAAGCCTTATATATTAAAAAATGGAACCAAAGTAATAGTCCCCTACCCAGCTGTAAGATCCCTTCTCATACAGAAAGAGTTAGGAGAAAGGAGGGGCAACTGGGTAACAGCTCTTCAAGAATACGACCTTGAATTCAAACCAGCCTCTATAGTTAAAGGACAAGGATTGTGCAAGCTGATGTCTGAAAGTGGGAACAATGAAGAGCAAGCATGGGAGGATGAGGCCAAATTACATGTAATGGATGTATGGCCTTTGTTTACATCTCCAGAGTCTTGGTATAGAGACCTTGTCCATTACCTGCAGTCAGGTCTGTTGCCAGAACATTGGAATTCCAAGCAAAGAAGAGCGCTGCATCTTAAATATGCCTCCTATCAACTTGTTGAAGGAGTATTATTCAGAAATAATTATGACGGGGTTCTCCTCAGATGCCTAGAAAAAGAAGATGCAAAGAAAGTAATGTCAGAATTGCATGACGGTCCTGCTGGGGGACATTATTCAGGAGACACTACAGCCCACAAAATCCTCAGAGATGGTTACTATTGGCCTACACTCTTCAAGGATGCACATGCGCATGTCAGGAAATGTGATATTTTCCAAAGGTGTGGTGGAAGACAGCCTAAAGTAGCAGCACCCCTAAAGCCTATGATGATCACGGAACCATTCGAGCAGTGGGGGCTGGATATTATTGGAGAAATAAAACTGAATTCCTCCCTGCAGCACAAGTACATTCTTACTGCGACTGATTATTTCACTCATTGGGTCGAAGTTGTTCCGCTGCGCAAGATAAATGAAGACGAAGTCATCAGCTTCTTACAAGACCACATCATGACCAGGTTTGGAGTTCCAGTTTCGTTAGTCTTTGATAATGCCAAATACTTTTCATCAATCAAATTGACTGCATTTGCTCATAATAAAGGGATAAAATTGCATTATTCGGCTAATTATTATCCACAAGGAAATGGCATGGCTGAATCCTCTAACAAAAATCTGATTAGGATTTTAAAGAAGACTGTGGTAGAAAACCAGAGGAGTTGGCACTCAGCATTACCAAATGCCCTTTGGGCTGATAGAGTCACCCCCAAGTCAGCTATTGGAGTGTCTCCATATACCCTTGTCTATGGTAAAGAAGCCATCCTTCCTCCCAATATCATGCTACCATCTTCCATCCTAGCTCAGGAGTCTAGAGGGTTGGTTGACGAAGTCTTGCAAATAAGAATATATAACCTCCTAAAAGCAGAAGAAGCTAGATCTAAAGCCAAGGAACGCTTTAAGCAACAACAAGAGTCACTTAAGAGATGGTTTGACAAGCATAAAGCTGGAACAAAAGACTTTGAAGTAGTAGACTTAGTCCTCAAATGGGACCACCCCCATGATGAGAAAGAAAAGCATACCAAATTTCGGCAGTTGTGGGTAGGCCCTTTTCAGATTGCAGCCAAGCTTGGTCCCTCTACTTACAAGTTGCAAGATCTGCAGGGGTGGGAGGAGAACCTACTAGTAAATGGTTTGGTTCTCAAGCCTTATTTTTCCTGAGTTTGTTTGATTTCTTTTGTCCTGTATATAAATAATGCATCTCGCTGTCTTCTGAGTCATGTTTTGTAGTTTGTTTTGTTGATTTCAATAAAGGGAGCAAACCTGCGGTTGCATGAGGAACACCCGAAATTTCTTGGTTTGATAAAAGTTTTGAATATCAGACTGTGTGTTTCTCTTTATATGAAAGAACTTCTTCCAATTTAGCAGTTTTCTCGAATAACTCTATGTGCATTGGAGTCCTGCTTAACCCCTGTGAAATAAGCCAAACTCAAAGAATCCGGAATACTATGTTGAGGCTCCATCAACTTCACACTTAAATTGTTCTAAGGGTCAGCGGCAGAGGACCCATGGAAAAGAGCAAGGTAAACAGTATATTAATATAAAGGATCCCATGCCAAGAAATGAATGCCAAAAGGCAGATAAGAGTCAAAACTCCTCTGAAAGCATCATACATTAAAGCAAAATGCAGAATTATAAATACTAAATTTCCGAAAGATCCTCTCCGTCCGTGAGCCGAAACCTAAAGTACACCACTCACACAAAAGGACACTATGGGATAGAGGATATTGAATTAAAATTCAGTAAGAAAGGCATGCAGGACTCATATGAAAAGGGACAAAAGTCCAAAGGCACAAGAAAAGTGTTAAGATGGCATGGGAATGAGGAACAAATGAATATTTATGTTTACCATATGCTACAATCATGTGGTGTCCAAAGCTATTAGCCACCTAAAGACAAAGGTAATAATGAAACTCATCCTCCGGCCTCAGCATAGTTATCTGGACTTGACGATTCTGGTTTCCGCTCTCCCTAATTGGACTGACATCAATGATTAAGGGTACACACTGTTGGCATTCGATAAATCCAGATAGCTGGAAGAATTCAAAAGGATGCATTTGTGTTAAACAGTCTGTTACTCAAAGATTAACTGCCCAGAGATCTAGGTTCACCACGTAATCGCCAGTTTGTTGCTGATGCAACTGTTTCTCCCCAAATCTCTTAAATTTTGGGCCCCTCCTCCTAACTGAATATTGCTTTAGGTTGTTTCATCCTTGATGTTTCTTCGGTCATGCTTTAAGTCTGGATGTTTTAAACAATTTACTTACAGCCTGTTCCCAGATTTGTCTGTGCTTGATTTTTTGCAGCAGGTCACATAGTTGGGTTTTGTTTTGCCAATTGTCTTTGATGGACCGTCGTTTTGAAAATGAAATGGACCTTGACTGTCGTTGAGTTTAAAGGATTTCGAACACTTAAATATCTCTGTTGAATCGGCTACTTTTTGTTCTTTTTCCCCCCGTCGTTGCGGCTCCCAAAGCGGTTTAGTGTCCGAAGTCAAAATCGCTCCGACGTCCGATTCGTATTGGTCTTCAATCGCTTGCCCGTAGTTGTTTCCCTTCCGCCGTTGCGGCTGAGAGATCCTTTTAGCTTCCGATTCGAATATCTTCTGACGTCCGACTAAGCCTTTTCCCGCCCGCATTTCGCTTATCCATAACTTATGTCTTCAGTCCTTATCTCGTCCGCCGTTGCGGATGGAAAATCTGTTTAGCCTCCGATGTAACTTCTCTCCGATGTCCGATTAATAATTTTTCCCACCTGCGAAGTGGTCCACCCGTCCGACGTTAGTATTTTTGAGCCGCCAGTAAGTTTCCCATTGATAGTGATGTTCGTCGAGCCTGGAAATGGGCAAGGTAGTGGTGACGACGCCTGGAAATTTCCTTGCGGAAGAGTTGTTTCAATGGTAGAGTTTGCTCCTTGTTTTTATAACGCACGCCTAATGAATATGCTGGTTGATTGATTTTAGGTGAGCTCAGAATATCGGTCAAACTATCGTGGCGTGGAGGAAGACGGACCGTTCAGCATCAAACGCGTAGTCCTGAAAGACTCGGCAGTTATCCAACCAATCCTGAGTGTGCGTTGAAAAGATGGAGGACCTGAAACGTTTGGGGAACTGGAAAGTCACACGTTTGGGGGAAGCCCAAACGATTTGCTAGTGTAGTTTAAATATTATAGAGATAGAGGAAAGAAGGGCTTTTTCCCCTGAAAAAATTTGTAAACTCTTTTGCTTGTAAGAGGAACTATTTCGTTTTACAGTCAGAAAGTGCAACTTTTGCCTGCTGGAGAGAGCGAAATGTGGAATGTATCAATGCTACTAAATGAATAATGTTGAAGAGGAACTATTTCGTTTTCAGCCGTGTTTCATTTGCTGTGAGAGTATCTAACTTCCTGAACCTATGTTCTTGTTGAGTATTCTTCAGTATTTTTGGGATATCTTCCACTGTGAGTAATAAATGTTGTTCATAAAATAATCGGCTATCTGGTTGTTTAAATATCTGTAATTGTTCATGTGTCTTGAATGAAGTACCAGCTATCTGTAACTCTTCATGATGAACGTACAAAATGTATTACTCACCAATGAATAATAACTATGCTCCCTAGGGATAGTTTAGGTAGTTAGTTTATTTTGTGTTATGTTGTATGTGTTTTGGATGCTTGTGAACCTTAAGACAAGAGGTAAGAACCTGCGCATCACATTGTGACTGTTCCCCACATCTATGGCACCCTGCATTGTTAGTTAGGCACTTTCATATCATACATTAAGTCAAAAAATAGCAAAAAACAAAAAATCGGTGGACCGGGCCACAACCGGTAAAGCCTTTGTTTTGTTACTTTGACCTACAGTAGCCGGACCGTAAACCGGATGGATTCCCTATACCAAACAGTCAACGGGCTAGTTGGGAACGTTGATTGGGGAGAATCCCTTACTGTTGTCGCCTGCGATTTTCGAGGCCCCAACAAGTTCTTACCTCAAGTGGTGGAGCTTTGACTTGAATAGGATCATGGGCTGATGGTTGTAATGCCCTTTGCTACTATTTTGGAGGATCAGCCATCTTCTTTGCAGGAGCAACAATCTTTTTAGAAGGAGGAGCAGGCTGCTTTGTAGGGGCAGGACTCTTCTTCATAGGAGCAACAATTCTGGATCTCAAATTATAACCTTCATGATCATCTACCTGATATAAGGATTCTTCCATGATATTCTCAGTCATGAGGGATTCCTCATAGTCTGCTTGTGTCAGGAAAGATAGATCAACTTCATTTTCCATACAGTTGATATTGTCTTCTTCCTCCCCTTCTTCCTGAGAAAACTCTTGTTCTTCTTCTAGTACAGCATTCTGGAAAGGAGCTCTAATTCTTTGATCCTTAGCTTGATTCCTATCCCTTTGAAGGATCTGAGCTGGTGGGTTATTTCTTCTATAAGGGACAAAATTAGGGTTTTTGGGAACAAAATAATCTGGCCCTTTACCTCTCACAGGTATTTTCCCTCGGTCTTTAAGTCTAGACATTTCAGCTGTCAGAATGTCCAACATTTTGTCCATTTTCTCTATTTTATTCTCTGATGAAGAAGCCCCTAGAGGATCTAAGTATTGCTTCTTCCTGTCTATTTTTCACTTAACCTTCTGAGATGCAATGATATTAGACTCAACTTCAAGGGAAGCATCTTGCATGAGTGACAAAGAAGCAGATCTCCTTTCTCTAAGAAGAAGACAAAACTCAGAATCAAAAGCATTGGCATAATCTCTTTTGCTATTATATGTTCAGGTTCCATCTCTTTTATGTTCTGAACTTGTGCTTGAATGTCTGGTTCAGGTTTATTCTTTTTGTCTAATACCAGATAGATATCATCTTATCTCTGTGTTGATGAGTTGAATTGCAAGTATTTTTCCTTGTTATGATTAGCCATGTTAGGGTACACAGGTATTTCTTGCTTTTTGGGTAGCAGGGTCTGTCAAAAGTATGCTGAGTGGGTACTTGTTGGATGTGAAATTTAATTCCGCATCCAACGAGCTCTCCCGATCGAAATTTGAGTAAAAACACGGGGAGATATGTCGAAAATACAAACAAAAAAGTAGTTTTTTTTATGATACCTATCCCCAAATTTATATTAGAAAAGTGTTTAAGAACTATACGGTATTTCAAATTTAAAGCAATTTCATTGGCTAACACATGATGACATGGAATTTGAATCAAAGTTAAAAGGCCCACTTTGAGTTGAAATTTCCTCTAATGATAACCAATGTCACCCAATTCTTGTCTGAGGGTAGGTCCTCCTTCATTCTTCATTTCTGGACTACTCTTCTTGTACCTGCAAAAATCAAAATTCAAACCCCGGGAAGGAGATTACCATGTTGGATTCAGGGAGGGCTTGGATCTGTGAGGATGCATGCAGGAAAATGTGGAATGGACTGAGGAAAGGGTGTTGATTTTGAGGGGCTGATCGATGATTGGTACTTGAGCAGTAAATAGTAAACTTTGATGAGAACCATGAGATGGCCAGTGCAGTAATCATTTTAACTGAAACTCGATGTTTTGTGGTGGTTTGATTGCAGTCACGGGACAGGTGGAGGGTAGCAAGGGTTTGGGTATTTTATCAGTCACTTCGATTTTATAACGACCTCTTCTTTACCAACTCATGATTTTCTGCAGTCCTAGTCTTTTCGGCGGTTAAGTGCTTGATCGTGACGCTCCGCATGCTGGCGGTGGTTGATTTCAATGGATGCACTAACTGTTTTCCTCTTTTGGATCTTTTGGTGGTTAAGGTAATATTGGATCCAATTTTAAGCTATTCAAAGCTAGGCTTTTCAGTGGCTAATGAATGTTGAGATATTCACCTAAGCCACCGAAAGATGCCCTTCAAAAATTTCATTAAAAATGGAGTCAATGTTTCGGTAGTTAATGTAGTCCTGAGTCCAATTTTCAAGCTGCCGAAATCTGGTCTTTTTAGTGGCTAATGAACCGTTGAGTCATTTTCCTAAGCCACCAAAAGCAAAACTTTGAATTTTATGAAGAAACAGAGCACAAGGCATTCCAACATTATTAGACACACACAAATATTTCATAATGTGCGCCGAAATCTTAATCACTATGCAAAAAATAAATTTTCTGAGTTTGACCTATTGAAGACTAATTTATTTAAGAGATAACACCGCTCTTTGGGTTTATAGGACTTTAGTAAAAACAGCGACTGTTTTTACACCATTTCAGTTTGTATACGGACTAGAAGCTGTCCTACCTATTCAATGTCAGATTTCGTCTTTGAAACTTGCCGTTGAAATTCTCCCTAATACTTCTATCGAATGAAGAAAGGTTTTTATACTTGACCAACCTTGATGAAACTAGATGAGATGTTGCCTTAGTCAATGAGGCACATAAGAAATGCATCAAGGCTTAGTACAATAAATCTGTCGTACCTCGTGTGTTTAACGAAGGTGGCCTAGTCCTGACTTACGATCAGAGACGTGATAAGCTAGGAAAAGGAAATATTGAATCAATGTGGTATGGTCCTTTTATCATTTCCAAGGTTTTAGAGAAAGGGGCCTATGAGCTCGTGGACTATGACAGCGTCCCCTTCGAGCAACCTCGCAATGGGTTGTACCTGAAGAGGTACTATGCCTAAATCATTTATGTATGGTACCTTGTATATATGTAAATTATTTGACTTTTCAGTGTGTTTTAGTATTTTCACTATGGTTTTGAGTTTAGTGTCTAGATTGTTTATACCATGTTTTGGTTATGTAGATCAGATGTATTTTTATGGCTTCCCTAATTGTGCTTGCCACCATACCCTGAACCTTGCTTCAGCTGCTTGGGTTCTTTATTCCCCTACAAATGATCTAGTCAGTTTGGGAGCGGTTTGTATTGGTCCTGCTACCAACAATATCGTCGAGTATGAAGCAATCATAGGTCTTTTGACTGAGACTGCATACCGGGATATTCGTGACTTGGTAGCTTTTATGGACTCACAGTTAGTGGTTTTTCATTTGAACCAGGTCTATACCATCAGAAACACTATGCTGCTTCGTCTCTATCGGAGGGTGCATCTATTGGAAAGGTCATTTGAGGTTATCACTTATAGGCATATCCCTAGGGCAAACAATGCAGCTGCTAATTCATTGGCAAATTATATCCTAGACTGGTATATTTCCCATTCATAACATGAAAATCAAACATGGTTCATCATATTGTAAATAAACAGTAAAAACATATAAAACTCATGTAAATACATTTCCCATTTGAAGCACATAAACATCGGAAGTAAAGGTCTGTATAGATATATATATATACAAAGTGTTTTACAAATATAGGTCACGAGACCTCATCTGAAGCACTCTGGCTTTCAAGAAGCACAAAATCATACAAAATCCTGAAGCTATATCAGTCTTTAGTAATACATCATGTAGAACTATCTAGTGATGCTCATGGTAGCATATGACGGCCTACACTACCCTACGTAGCAAATGACTAAAACGGCCTGGCACTCCTGCTGTGTGCCTATGATATCGCATCGGGAGATAATTGATGGATGTATCGGGTATGTCCAGAGTCAACCTCTCCAGGTTCTCCTCCAGCTCTCCCATTGGGTCATCACCTTGTTGAACAAACTGAGCTCCAGCTCGTCTGTCCAATGGGGAAGATCCCCCAGGTCATGCCACTCCAACATCTGCATAGAAATTTTCAAGTCTTGTTACTATACATAAAAAATAAAAAACATTAAAATACAAAAACACAAATGGCCATCTTAGGGTTTTGTTTCTTACCCATGTCTCCTCACTATCCGTTAGGTGGAAGTGGTAGGTCAGGGTCGCCTCTGAAATATGTACCTGCATACGCATAATCCTCGACCATGAGGATCTGGTCGTTCAACTAGCAGAAAAATGGAGCCTCGAACTTCATTTTCCCTCTGCCTGCTCCTGTGTGGGCCATGATCCTGACCCACCTTAGCATACGAGGGTCTCTCACCCTCATCTCAATAAAAACCACTTGGGGCATCATATGAGGGAGCCGCTCAAAGAACAAACAAGCTAAGATGGAACCATAACCAAACTATTTTAGCTCTCCCTATCGACACTTGGTCAGTTGGTCCTTGAAGACCGGTAGTAATTCCTCTGCCCAGTTAAACACAGTAGGTTCCATATCCTCTATCGCATATAGCATGTGTTCCCTAGAAGCCTGATGAGGCCCTTGGCTCCCAGCCAGCCTTTGCATGGTGAAAATAACATTACGGAGAGAATCATCCCTCACTGCCTTGATGGGAATTTTCTTCCTCAAAGTTCTAGTACCAGGAAGGCAGTAATGGTCGATCAACTCCTGGATAGTCACATCCCCTCCACAGGAACCAGTGAATGAAATCGAAGCACCCCGTCTTGATAATACGATCAAGAATTAGATATCCTCTACCTCAATTGTCAACACATGGGATCCTACCTCGAAGTATTAATGCTCCGGGTTCCACATATGGAGGATATACTACAGCAATCTCTCATGAGACACCATGCTAGGTGTGCGGAATTATTTGAGGAGGCCACAATTCCTCAATGCAGCTATGCATCCTGCATTTCTCTCGGCAAAAGAATCATCATAATCGTATTGTCGTTCTTTCCATATAACCATTTTTTATCACTTGGGACCTGCCAAAAACAATTAATGGACCAATTAGAAACACAATCAATCATTGAAATAAATTAAAAACTTGTGCTTTTTCCCATCCATTCATTTTTCCCCACCCACGGCCGGTACCGCCTGAGATCCGTTTGCACATAGCGGTGGCACCTCCTGAGTCCAGTTGAGGTTGCGCGGTTCTCTCGGTGCACTGCCTGTCCCGTAAGGGGCAAGAGCAATGCCTGCATTTGATGTTTAGGGCTTGCCTAAAACAGCCCAATACCCTCATAAAATGAAAAAATGGATGCTTTAAAAAGAAAGGTTGGGTTTTTGTCATTTACCTGATACTGATGGTGCTCAAATCGGACGGTTGAATCTCCTAGAATCTCCGACTGAAGATCTAGCTCAAATTTGCTCCAAAATGCTCTCACCAAGTGGTAAATAGTAAAATGGTTTGATTTTTACTATTTAAAATTACTTTTATATCTATTTTAGGGTTTTTTAATGCTATGTTGATATTTTAAAATCATTATTATTATAAAATCCATCTATATAGTCCACTAAAGTCATTGTTCGAGAGGTTAATATCGTTTTTTAGTCTTGCAGGGGTAGAAATGGAAACAGTAAAGTCTATGGGGAGTTTGTTTTGACTTTTTCGTACTTCCATAAAATGGAAAAAGTCCTCGAGCATTTGTTTCAACACTTTGATCACGCTCTCAGAACTTAGTATCAAAGTTTTGAGTCCTTTTCCGATTCTTTTTAGGCTCATAAAACTTCTCATCATAAAAAGACACCTAATGGAGTCTCCTTTAAGATTTTTTCGGACTCCCTAAATATGAAAAGATTGTCGAGTACTTGTCTTCTTCATATTCATTAAAGTATTTGAAGAGTCGTCTCTCTGACGGTAGGTTATCTCTTTTTCAGTTCAGATAGACTATTTACAAAAAAGGACCTTTTGGAGTTTCCTTTCGTCTTCGTTCAGACTCTCTAAACATGAACGATACCAAGTTTTCTTTCATTGGAATCGTTAAACTAAACACTGAGAGACCCTTTTTTGGGAACGAACCCCTCCTTTCTCAAGTTCATGAAATATATGGGAATGGACTTATCTTCAGATGAGCTAAAACGAGTGTTTGTTACCCTCTTTGGACTCGTAAAAATGAAAAGAGGCACTCATCAATCATGATGGCGAAATTAAGGGAAGGGAATCATTTTGCAAATCAAATGGCAGTTGTTTGTCACCTTTGAACATGGCACTTATCTGCATATCATTCAGTCAATTGGGTATTCAGCTAACTTACAAGTTGATCCACTTTCATGAGTCATGTCACTTCTTTGAGTCTTTCAAAAGAATGCATTGTCCATAGTCTTATTGTGTGTCCATCTGGTCTAGTCATGCTACCAATTCTTTTGTCGTGCCACCCAATGTTCAAAGGAAAGAAAGAATTTTACCCCTGCAGTTGCAACAACCTTTGTGTCAGTACTTTGAGTTAGTCCTATGGTTACATTATCTACAACATTCCAGAACTTTGTTCCAAGTTTCATGTCGGCGATGTGGGATTCATCATAGCCCTCCTTCAACGAGACTATTCCTGTCGACATCAACTCATCATCCGGGAAATAGTCTTAGAAACAAATTTAGTACCTTGAGATCTGTATGCCTCAATGACAGATTCTCTTGCTCTCAACATAGGTTTACATCATTGACCTTTGATCGAAATATTCCACTAGGTGTTCGACATCAAAACATCTATTCACACTCAGTAGATTATACTAGGGTACCTTGGGAATCATTGACATCTGTTGGTAATAACTCCCAATTCAATATTATTCATGGCTGAAACATTTATTTATACATTCCAATGTGGCGGTTGAGAACCATCCTTTTCACCTTCCTATCTATTCATATTCCTATTTATTATTTATTTACAATAATCCCGACGGATTATTCTAACAATCCCCCTCTTAATCCGAAGGGGTGTTTGTAAGTCCGAGCATGTTTCTGAATCTTTCAAACTTTTCTCGTCCAAGCGCTTTGGTGAAGATGTCTGCAACTTGATCATTTGTGGAACAATGTTGAAGATGGACTATCTTGGCCTCTACATGATGTCGAATCAAATGATACTTTATGTTGATGTGTTTGGTTCGATCATGGAATCTAGGATTCTTAGCCAGCTTGATTGCAGAAGTATTGTCGACCAACAATGGAGTGGATTTCTCTTGTTTTTCTTGCAAATCTTCAAGTATCTTCCTGAGCCATACTATTTCTTTCATTGCTTCAGCTGCAGCCACATATTCTGCTTCTGTTGTTGAATCTGCTGGAAGTGACTGTTTGCGTGATCTCCATGAAACAGCTGGTGATCCAAGACTCATAGTGTATCCAGAAGTTGATACTCCTATCTCCTTATCACCATCAAAATCTGAGTCTAAGTACCCAATAAGTTTGAAGTCATCCACTTTAGAGTACT